>JAGPOY010000600.1:0-25029 GCA_018983105.1 Silene uniflora | reverse complement strand
GAAAAAAAAGGCATTTCATGTCTGTTGAGGTCAATTCAAATGTATGTTTTGTCGGGTCATTTTCGGGTTAGGTGGTTTCAGATCGGGTTATTTCGGGTCGGGTCTGAACGGGTCCATGAAAGCCCGGGTCATTTTCGGGTCGGATCGGGTCAATTCGGGTTTCGGGTGTCATTCGGGTTTGGCAGTTCGGGTCATTTTCGGGTCTCGGGTCAGCCTTTTCAGGCCGGGTCAATCGGGTCGGGTTGGTTTTGCCAGGTCTAGACACGAACATAAAGCCATAATGACTTTCACAATTTTGTACTTCGTATTAAGAATTTCAACCTATCTATTGTCAAACCTATTTCAACTAAGATACTCTCAACTTTTATCTTTAGACAAAACAATGTGATGCTTAAAAAGAAAAAGGAAACCGTATAAATGGAGAAAGAGGACAATTAGTACGAACTAATTATACTTTAGGCTATAACATTTGTCGTGTCCAATAGCTAATCAATTAGAAAGGCCAAATTGATACTCCGTAGAAGTACAGTATGTTTCATGCAATTTTGGGTGTTCTAATTAAGTACGGAGTAGTAATTAATATGGTTCTTTGCACCTTTATGATTTGGTATTAACGATCGAATAAGTCTTAATTTGCTGGTTAAAATGGAGGTATTGTGGATATTAGGTTTTATGTTCGAATTCCTTCACCTTCGATATTGTACTGTCTTTGCAGCTCACTTGCCAAAAAGGAAAAAAATATTGACGACAGTAGTTATGTGTAGTGTAATACGGAGTACTTGTTCCATATTTGAATTACTCATTCATTTGTACATGTATTTATATTTGGAATGCTTTTGATCTGTAAATAAATGATCGAGGCAACGAAGGAGTAGTTAAGTTTTAATAGGAAGACCATTTTCTTTCTGCCTTAGTTTTAGCTCAGCTCAATTCAGTTTAGTTCATTTTTTTCACAAATTAGCTTTTACTTCAGCTCATTCAGCTCAGCTCAGCTACATTCAATTTAGCTCAGTTCCCTTCAGCCGAAAAGATCAGAGTCGATGAGAATGGGGGAATACTTATTACTTCGTATTAACAAAAGAAAACACCTGAGACTGAGAGTGGAGGCCCAAATGAGGCCCATGAAGTGAGTTGCTGAGTTCAGTGTAGGAGTTAATATGATGGGAGAGAGAAGATGCGTGCATTGAGCCGTTGAGGAAAAACAGAGTAAATAGCCAAACAAGGGTGACCTGCAGATTGCTGAACAAAGTAAGTAAAGGGCCAAAAACATTTTGAAATCATTGCTTCAATTAAATGGGTCCCACCTCTTAATCTCTCCTTTTCTTCTATTATTCACAACGGTAGGTCTTGCTTGCGACGGGTCGGATCTTGCGACGGATATTTTGTAAGAGGAAATGGGTAGAGGGGACAAGGTGAGCACCCCCATGTGCTTCTCCACTCACCTTTGATCGGTATTTTGTGAGAGACTATGATATCCGTCATTCATTTGTGACGGATAGTGTCCGTCACAAATGAGAATTTGTGTATTCACAAAATCTCATTGAAGACACGTCATATCCGTCACAAATGAAGACGGATACAATTTTCTCTCACAAAATACCCATCAAATGTGAATGGGGGAGCACATGGGGGGTGCCCACCTTGTCCCCTCTACCCATTTCCTCTCACAAAGTACCCGTTGCAAGATCCGACCCGTCTTCAGCAAGACTTTTTGTCTATTATTATCTTCAGAATTTTGTTTAATAAAAAGTAGGTCTTGTACGGGTTACTCGGGTCGAGTTATTTTGGTTTTGGATAATTTTTGAGTTAATTATATTGCTTATCAATTATTTATGAATAATAATCAGTATGCAACAATTAACATTAGGATCGGATTTCATTAGGTTTGTCAATTCAGATTCGGATCGAGCATGGGTTTTGAGTTGGGGGCCGGGTCCGGTCAATTTTGCAATGGTCTAGTATTTTACATTGTAAAAAGAATCCAAATCAGGTTTTGTTCTCCCTTACCTAATTTCAGTTGACAATTCAATACATCAGTTCAGCTCAACTCATTTCTACACTTCTACTCAAAACAACTCTTAATTTAGTTCTATTCAGTGTACACGTGCACCTCAGTTTCATTCAATTTAGATCAATTCAGTTTAACTTTTTCCAAGTTTAGTTTAACTAAGACCCTTTCACCCAAAAAGAGCATGTATATGACTATTTGTTTGTATAAAAGCACTCTATTATTTAGAATTAAAATTTACTTTTGTTACAAGTGGATTACACAAATATCGATTTTTCATAGATTATTGTCATTTTATATTCTACATAACATAGAAAAGTAGAAATATAATAAGTTTAGTAAAATGTTACAATTCCATTAGGCAAGGGAAGCGGTAATTTAGAAAGTTCATTACATTTATCGACGATTCGAAAGAATGTGTCGACGATCTTTAACAATTGAATTTTTTTTTGGTTTCATGAGTATGGGCCCCCACGCCCGGCCAGCCTTGTCGATATGGATTGAATGATAAAAAGAGCACCTCACGTGGAGTCCTGAACCAAAGGGGCTGTCCAACCACAATTCTAAGGACCCCATTTCCCATTTTCTTTATTACGAAGTATTATTGTCTACATTTTACATTGGGTTTTTTGGTAACTACTCCCAACTATAAACATTTTTTTTGTAATTGCTACCTACTTAAAAAAAATTTAAAAATTGCTACCTTAATAACTACTTTGTTTAAAACTTGCTTCAAAATCTCATTCTCAAGTAAGAAAAAGATGCTTGTTTGCGACGGTCTTTGTTGAGGTCGTTGGATGGGCAAACGATAACCAAAATAAGAGTTCTTGGATGTTTTCGAATCCTTAGAATGCAAATTTCATACTAACGTAAAAAAACTATCGTAAATCTTAAGAAATTGTGCCCAAATTAGACCCGCAAAACACCACGAAAACACCCCTATTTTCACGAAAATAGAGTGCACGACCAGACCCTATTCACGAACATTTTTACACCATTTAGGATCACCTCGTAGCACCCTTATTTCAACATTCATAAAATTTGCACTCTCAAGATTTCAAAACATGCAAGAACTCTTATTTTAGTTATCGTTTGACCACCCAACGACCTCAACAAAGACCGTCGCAAACATGCATTTTTTCGTACTTGAGAATGAGATTTTGAAGCAAATTTTAAACAAAGTAATTATTAAGGTAGCAATTTTTAAAATTTTTTTAAGTAGGTAGCAATTACAAAAAAAATGTTTATGGCTGGGAGCAGTTACCAAAAAACCCTTTTAAATAAAAACGAAGGATTCATAGAGTACTTCTGAATTTTGTCACTTGGCACTAGGAAGATTTTTAAATTGTTGCACATGGTAAACGGTACTCTTTACGACAAAAATGTTCTTCGAACTTCGGGAAAACCGTCCTCATTTTACCTTAGCCTTTATAATTTTTCATTTGGTGGATTACCTTTAGGTATAAGGAGGACGATTCTCTCGAAGGACACAATATTTTGTCCTCTTCAAGTTTGATTTTCATGCATAATACCCTTACATCGTGCTACAAATCTTCACGTAGAAAATCCAGGGCCAGAACTAGATATTGGCCAAATTAAAGTTTCCAAATTGATTGCCTCATGGAGATTTATAATTTAATAAAACGAAAAACGGTCATTAAAGATTTAAGATCGAAATTATGGTTTATTGAAGGTTTTGACAATCTTTGTTCTCACATCGGATGTCTTGATGAGATCATCAATTTGGAAACAAAGCCGATTCTGATTTCTAGTCCATGAGTGATGATTATTTGAATTTTTTTTATATCGAAGAAATGACATTTTACGTGAAAATCAAACATCGAAGCTACTTTGTGCACAAACAAAAAATATTGGAATGAAAATCTTCTGTACCTATTTATTTTGCCAACGGAATGAAAATTAAATTAAATTGAACAGACCCAAAACACGTCAATAATTAATTAAAAAAAAAAAATTAGGGCCATGTTCTTTTTTACTTGATTTACACGAAGTAATTTTTATAACTTCTGGAAATAATTTACACAATACGGAACCAAGGGCTAACTCGAATCTATGAAGTAGACTAAATTTTTTATTTTTTCCGATGACAGATGCATTCGAGTGTCTACGAAAAGAACATTGGCTAACTCTATTGTTTAGGGGCTAGCTCTCTTCCCTTTGTTTGGATTGATTTGATACTTTTGGATGAAAATGAAGGGAAGCCTCCCCTTATCTCGCAATTTACGGCAACCTTTACAGAAGTAGAATATGTTGTAGCACAAACAGCTACAATTCATTACATAAATAACATAATGTCGACAATTTCAGGACAATTAACTTGAGATTACAGAATTATCAAAGAGAGAGCTCGTTAAAATTCACATGTTTATTCCAGCGATTTGCCAACCTCTTCAACCGCTTCCTCGCTTTACACTTCGCTTTGCTTCCCACCCATTTGTGTATGATCAGTTGATCTAGAGCATGACCGTTTCTAAGGAGAAAATCGACTATTCTTAGTTCCTCTTTCAAGCCTAGAAAATGCTCTATCTCAATGACTTTGAGGTGAGTTTTCAAACACGAAGGAACAGTTCGACGTCTTCCCCAATAATCTTGCTGCACCGTGTCTTTATCCTTGAAGCCAACATGAAAGAGACCCTACCGACAATACAAACACTGTTAAACATAATATTCAGTAGAAACAAGAAAGCACCATGATCCAGGGTTTCGTCACTGACCTGTGAAAAAGTAAGCTCTTCGAGATTAGGTGCGCTTTGGAGCAACCTCAGCAAAGTAAAGTGTGGATTTCTAGAACAACCTATCTTCAACTTAGTTAAATTACGGAGTATAGGAAAGTCATCTTTAACTAAAGCCAGCGCCTTCATGAAACAAAAAGCAAACTCCGAGTGAGAATAAAAGCTTGGACAAGAACATAAGATGCAAAAAAATACACAAAAACTTAATTGATGTGTGTGTGTGAGACCGCCTCATACAAAGCTCATTGGCAAAAGAAATACCTCGATGCAATAGGCTGACAAGAACAAGCGATTGACGTTTGAGACCCCTTGAACTAGATCACGTGCAGATTTAGATACAGGTGACAGATCCAAAAAATCGTAAAAGTCTCCGGAAGTGTCTAAATGGGCTTCCACCAAATAATTTGATGTCTTGATGGAGTAATGTTCCGCTAATTTGTCAGCATAGTGGAAACACTGCAAAAATGGAGCAACAACGGAAACAAATGCCATAGGACGACAACGAAAGGAATCTCCTTTGTCTAGCTTCAGTTTTTTAAGGGACGGCACAGAAATTGAAAGCTGATCAGCTTCATACCAACCAAGTTTCTCCATATAAAAATCTTGAAGTGAAGAACATCCTGAGAAAATCCGATTAATACTATGCGCGTCTAAAACCCTAAATAAATCCAGGTGCAAGATCTTAAGACATGGCAAACACACTGTGTCAGGAATAGCAGGAAGAGTTAAACTAAGAGTCAACTTGAGAATACACAATGTTTGGCAAGTGAAGATAGAATGTGGCAACACCACAGGAAGGTTAATGCAGAGATCAATTTCCTGGACTCCGTGACTTAATATGGCATCCAACCAAAGACGGACAGTTCTTTTTAAACATTCACACCACCCAGAAGATTTGATGCGAAAGCTTATCAGGTTTGACAACTTCAAACAGTCCACAGTTTTGCAGATAAAAGCTCTAAATGCAACACACCTCTTCCCATGATCAGAGAAACTACGGCTGTTAAATAGAAGTAAATCATCAAAATCAAGATGAGTAACCTCTTTAAAGAGAGTGCTCCACCTCCTCGACAAAATACTGGTAATGAAGGCATACTTGGTGGGCAGGAAATTTATTATGTATATTAACAATTCATCCGGGAGACTGTCGATCGATTTCATATTGTCAATAGGCATGCTGCTGTTCAGCTCCTGCAATTGCTTCGAATGTTCAGACACGGAAGCCATACCAGTATAGCACAGGCTATATCTTCTACTCCACAGAAAGCAACCTCCTAGTGCAAATAGACGAGTTCACAAATTAATCAATCTGTCATCAAATTCAATTTAGGTTACCCGAATGAGATTTCACAAAATCTTATAACAGAAGGTTGTATAAATACTAGTACATAACTAATGAATACCCAAACCATATAAATTGTTGTATTTCTCGTTGATATAACTTGCGATTTGTAAGAATCTTACTCTAATTTCCCCTATAATGACGATAGCTCAAAAACTCACGGCAAGATTCCGTACTTAAAATTATAATATTTTCGCGACATATCCAAGAACAATCCCCCATTACTAAATCTTAACCACTACTCCCTATAACGTATTCAATTATCCAGTATTTCTTGCAATATGTACCCAAATCCCGAATTTAGCTATCGAAAAATCGATAATGAACTAGGTATCTCCATCAGCCTACAAATTCTACCTCTATCTCCTCCATTTCTAAAAGATTATTTGCATAATTCTTCATCATTTTCCAAATTTCATTCAACAATTCATCATTAACTATGAATTCATCTATTAATCATATAAGATTATAGTATTAACTACGAAATTAAACTATTAGCTCAAACAATCAATAATCAATAAATTCAATTAAGAACATTAGATACTTAGAACACAAAGCATAAAATAAATTAATCAAGATTGTGGCGATGAATCTGAAGATGAAATAAATAAAACGAATGTAAAGAAATGAGTAAGAAGTATGAAGATACCTGAAGAATTGAAATAGATTTGGGAATTAGGGTTTAATGTCAGGAAAGTGGGAATTGGCAACGTATAGATTTGGGTTTTACTGTTAATCTTAACTTGAAAATTTATGGTAAACAATTATTCGCCCCTTCAAAAAAAAGATAGGTATATTCGCCCTCCGTCCCGGTCATTTGTTATTCTACTCCATTTTGGGTGTTATGGTCACTTATTGTCCTTTCTATTTTAATACGAGTAATACGTTGATGATCTATTTTATCATACGTAGGACAACATTTGACCGAAACGAAGAGAATATTTTTATAGTGAGTTTTATAAGACTATATATAGTATATGTCTCAACTCTGAAGTTAAACAAGTAAGCTTGTACTCCAGTTTCATCGATAAAAAGTATTTCATTCGTTCCATTGAATAATTTACGTTTGTTTTATACATATATATTGTTTTCTTTTGTTCATATCTTTAGTTACATATTAGCAAAAATTATAAAAGTTCGATACGATAATTTAAACAAGACCTCACATAACTATCTTTTATTTAGGCTATATATTTAAAGTTGTATTGAATATTCTCTTCACTTGTGAATAAAAAGCAGACTCAACAATTCTATCAAATGGAGGTATGATATATATAAACTATAAGGGTCCGTTTGGATTTTGTTTGGATACAAAATAGGGAAGGAGAGAAATGGGAGGGGAGAGAAATGAGAGGACTCATTTTCTCTCCTATAGAACAAACCATAATCTCTCCAATGGAGACAAGATTTGGAAAAAAAACATTATTTGGACTCTAATTATATCACCCAACATCCTCCAATCCTCCATCCATTCCTCATCTCCCTCCTTCCTCCCCTTCCCACTTCCCCTCATAATTTTTGTTATCCAAACACCCACATTTCATTTGCCCTCCCCTTCTCTCCCCTCCCTCCACCTCCCCTCACTCCACTTCCCCTTACTTTCCCTCCATTTTTGCTATCCAAACGGCCCCTAAGGGTGTGTTTGGATAGCAAAAATGGAGGGAAAGTGAGGGGAGGGGGAAGGAGGGAAGCGAAAGGGAGGTAAGGGAAGGGGAGGGCAAATGAGATGTAAGTGTTTAGATACAATTTCTTTCCAAATCTTGCCTCTTGTGGAGAGATTTTGGTTTGCCTTAGAGGTGAGAAAATGGATCCCTCCAAATCTCTCCCCCTCCATTTCTCTTCACCCTCATTTGCTATCCAAACAAGGGATTTTAAATCCCCTACTCTCCCTCCCTTTCTTTTCTCTCCAAATCCTCCCATCCAAACACACCCTAAAGGTTATGATCATAATTCTACAACCAACTAACCTAATCCAATTGGTTTTAGAATGATATTATAGCTCCTTGAATTTATGAAGAAAACTATTTTTCTTTCCGAGAGACGATGGCACAAATCTGGTGCATTCGATTGTCAAACAAAAAGGTCAGATGTTAACTCCATTGTTCATGGACCAATTTTCTTCCCTTTGTTCGGAATGAGATTTAAGACTTTTGGATGAAAATAGAGGGAAGCCTCCGCCTTACCTCGCAATTTCGGGGAAGCCTTAAAGCACTGGACTATACTCATATTGTTGTAATACAAGCTTGTAATCTCTCATGTAAGAGTATCTACAAACAGCTCCAATTCATTACATATCAAAGAAGTCAAGAACAATTATCAAAGAAATAGCTCCTTAAAATTCACGGGTTTATTCCAGCGCTTTGACAACCTCTTCAACTGCTTCCTGATTTTAAACTTCGCTTTACTTCCCATCCATTTCTGAATGATCAGTTGCTCTAGAACAAGGCCGTTGCTAAGAAAATACTCGACTATTCTTAGTTCCTCTTTCAAGCCTAGAAAATGATCTATCTCAATAACCTTAAGGTGAGTTTTCAGACACGACGGAATGATTTGACCTCTTCCCCAATAATTTTGTTGCACCGTGTCTATCTCCTTGACGCCAGTACGAAAAAGGCCCTAGAGAACATAACAAAGAGTGTCAAGTGTCGGGAATTATGGATGTATACATATTGAGTAGAAACTAGAAACTAGTAGAAAGTACTCAGGGTTCTGGGTTTAGTCACTGACCTCCGAAAAGATAAGCTCTTCCAGATTAGGTGCACTTTCGAGCAACCTCAGCAATGTAAAATGTGGATTTTTAGAACAGCCTATCTTCAATTTAGTTAAATTACGCAGAACAGGCAACTCATCTTTAACCAAAGTCAGCGCCTTCATGAAACAAAAAAGCCAAGTCAGAGCGAGAATAAAAGTTTGGACACGGACATCTACAAACAAGCACAAAAACTTGAATGATATGGTCAAAAATTAAAACCATAATTAAGTTAAGAATACGCAAGGACTTCGTCGGGTACACATATGTGAGACAGCCTCATACAAAGCTCATTGGCAAAAGAAATACCTCGATGCAATGAGCTGACAAGAACAAGCGCTTGACGTTTGAGACCCCTTGAACTAGATCACGTGCAGAATTAGATACAGCTGACAGATCCACAAAATCGTCAGTGTCTCCAGAAGTGTCTAAATGGGCTTCCACCAAATAATTTGATGTCTTGATGGAGTAATGTTCGGCTAATTTGTCAGTATAGTGGAAACACTGCAACAATGGAGCAACAATGGCAACAATGGCCATAGGATTACAGCCACAATATATCCCTCTGCCTAGCTTCAGTTTTCTAAGGGATGGCACGGAAATGGACAGCTGACCACTTCGACACCAACTAGGCAACTCCATATAAACTTCTTGGAGCAAAGGACATCCTGAGAAAATCCGACTAATACATTGAGCATCAAAAACCCAGAATAAATTCAGGTGCAGGATCTTAAGACATGGCAAACACACTGTGTCAGGAATAGCATCAAAACTAATTTCCAACTTGAGAATACACAATGTTTGGCAAGTGAAGATAGAATCTGGCAACGTAACATAATTAGCAGAGCAGAGATCAATTTCCTGAATTCCGTGACTTAAAATGGCATCCAACCAAATATGGATTCTTTTACACAACCGTAGCGCACATCCCGCAGAACATTTCATGCGAAAGCTTATGAGGTTTGACAACTTCAAGCAGTCTAGCATTTTGCAGACAAAATCTCTAAACGAAACACAGCTCTTTTCATAATTGAAGGCACTGAGGCTGTTAAATAGAAGTGAATCATCTAAATCCAAATGAGTAACCTCTTTAAAGAGATAGCTCCACCTCCTCGACAAAATACTGGTAATGAAGGCATACTTGGTGGGCAGGAAATTGAGTATGTTTATTAATAAGTCATCAGGAAGACTGCTAATTCTATCAATAGGCATTTCGCTGTTTAACACTTGCTTTTGGCCCGGATGCTGAGACACAAAACCCGTAGCACTATATATCAGTATAGCAGAGGTTGTATCTTCTATTCCACAGAAAGCAAGCTGCATGTGTTAATAATAGAATCATCATAATCAACAAAGTCTTATTCTATTCATGTTGTCATCAATTTTAGCCGAATGGTATTTCACATAAAAACTACTCGTATATCAGACGCCAGACGGTTGTGTACTTGTATACATATAACCAATGAACACCCAAACCGTATAATTCTTGTACTTCTCAAGTTCTCATTGATATAACTTACGCTCTACTCTATTTTGTCCTAAAATGACGATAACTCGAATACTCACAAAAAGATTCCCTACATAACATTGCAATCTAATACTCCCTCGTTCCAGTGAATAGTTAAATTTACTTTATTTTGTAAGGGAGAAATAAAGTAAATGTAAACTATTAACTAGGACGGAGGGAGTATATCCCAAGAACGATTCCCCAATTACCGAATCTTAACCAATACTCCGTGTTTCTTGCAATCTGTACCCAAATACCGACTTTCAATATCGAAAAGTCGCCATTGAAGTAGAAATTCCCATCACCCTACTATTCTACCTCTATCTCCTCCATTTCTAAAAGAATATTTGCATAATTCTTCATCATTTTCCAAAATTTATTCAACAATTCACCATTAACTATGAATTCATCTATTAATCAATAATCAATGAATTCAATTAAGAAATGAGATCCTTAGCACACAAAGCATAACATAAATTAATCAAGATAGTGGCGATTATATGTGAAGATGAGAATAAATAAAGAAAACGTAAAGATCAAAAAAGCATGAATATACCTGAAGAATTGAAATTAATTTGGGAATTAGGGTTTAACGTGGGAAAGTGGGAATTTGCAAACGGATAGATTTGGGTTTTACTGTTTTACTACTCCGCATAAGTCATAACTACCCAAGTTTGGTCTGGGCCGGGTTGTGCTCATAAAGTAAAACTCGAGTTTGAGTCAAATATCGAAACTTAGGCTCTGTTTGGTAAGCCATTTCAGGTACCTAATTTAGTCAAAGTAGCTTATTTAACCAAAATTTCAGGTACCTTATTTTTTTGTACGCGTTTGGTAAATAGCTTATTTCACCAAATAAGCTATCTGAAATGAAATGTTACCTAGAGTGGCATTTGAGATTTCAGCTAACTGATTTGACTTTATTTTTCTTTTTTACCCCGTAAATGTATACTGTTAAATAATTATCATATCCTTTTACGTCATTTCATTAAAATCAGTTATCTTTTCAGTTATTTTGCCAAACATTTTTTTTATATAATCAGCTAACTTATCAGTAGCTAATTTTCAGCTACTTTATCAGTTACCATTTCAGGTTTCAGTTAGCTTTTCAGTTTTCAGCTACATTTTCAGGTTTTAGCTATTTTTTCGGATAGTTTTAACAAACAGAACCTAAACCCGAGCTTGAAAAAGAATTGTGCTCGCTATCAAGCTTTAAACCGAGCCGAGCACTAGTTGCTCGTGAGCTGTTTCGTCTCATTATCGCTCATACTCCGTACTTCACAATTGTCGTTTCTTAAGACCATAATTAACTTTTATTTAATGGTGAAATTAAAGCCCTATAACCTTCGACTGTAGCTATGCATGATCAAGTCTCCTTTAACTTGATTAGGACGGAGAGAATTTATATAACTCCGCTGATCTTATTTGCTTACCTTGACTTGAAGAATAAAGATTGAATTAAACTAAGATCTATGGAGCAAAATTGAATTAAATTGAACAAAAGTAGAAATGGAGAAATAAGACTAAACTTAAGTGAAGACTAGGATTGAGGTTAACTAAACTAAATCACAAATTTACCTTAGCCGAATTGATTTGACCTTTAAAAAAAATACTATTCCAAAGTTACTCAAATTTGCTTATTATTTATGAAAAATGTTACTCCGTACCTTGGACAACAAAATTAGTTACACCTACAAAGTAGGTCGTATTTTTGAACACTTTTAAGAATTCACAAATAATTTAAATAATACGAGACCAAGGGGTAAAGCGCTCCATTATGCTTAACCTCGATTATCGAATCTTAGAAATATCCGCACGAGTAAATATCCATAGTTCTACAACCCAATTATCCTAACTCCAATCGGTTTTAGGACATCTCACTTGAGATTACACATGCCAAGAAGTCGAGAACAATTATCAAAGAAATAACTCATTAAATTTCACACATTTTTTCCAGCACATTGCCAGCTTCTTCAACTTCTTCCTGATTTTGAACTCCCCATCGCTTCCCACCCATTTGTGTATGGTCAGCTGTTCCAGAACACGGCTCCTTCTAAGAAAAAAACCGATTATTCTTAGTTCCTCTTCCAAGCCTATTAAATGCTCTATCTCAATTACCTTAAGGTGAGTTTCCAAACACGACGGAACAGCTCGACCACTTCCCCAATAATCTTTTAGTACAGGAAAAATATCCTGCAATGGAACAGGAAAAAGGCCCTAGAGAAAAAAATTAAGAGTGTAAGTGTCGGGAATTATGGATGTACACATACTGAGTAGAAACAAGAAAGTACTCAGGGTGCGGGGTTATATGTCACTGACCTCTGAAAAGATAAGCTCTTCCAGATTAGGTGCACTTTCGAGCAACCTCAGCAATGTCAAATGCGGGCTTTTAGAACAGCCTATCTTCATTTTAGTTAAATTACGCAGAACAGGCAACGCACTAATCAAAGTCAGCACCTTCATGAAACAAAAAAGCCAACTCCAAGTGAGAATATAAAAATTGGACATGGACATAGCTGCAAACAAGCACAAAAACATGAACGATATGGTCAAGTTAAAACCATAATTAAGTGAAGAATACACAAGCACTCGGGCAGGTACATATGTGAGACCGCCTCATACAAAGCTCATTGGTAAAAGATATACCTCGATGCAATGAGCTGACAAGAACAAGCGCTTGACGCTTGAGACCCCTTGAACTAGATCACGTGCAGAAATAGATACAGCTGACAGATCCTCAAGCTCATAAAAGTCCTCGAGAATGTCTAAATGGGCTTCCACCAAATAATTTGATGTCTTAATGGAGTACTGTTTTGCAAATTTGTCAGAATAGTGGAAACACTGCAACAATGGAGCAGCAACGGTAACAAAGGCCATAGGGTGACAGCGATACAACTTTCCTCTGCCTAGCTTCAGTTTTCTAAGGTAAGGCACGGAAATGGACAGTCCATCAGCTTCATACCAACCAGGCGCCTCTGTATAAAAATCTTGGAGTAAAGGACATCCTGAGAAAATCCGACTAATACTGTGCACATCAAAAACCCAGAATAAATTCAGGTGCAAGATCTTAAGACATGGCAAACACACAGTGTCGGGAATAGCTACAGTAGTACCACTAATAGTCAACTTGAGAATACACAATGTTTGGCAAGTGAACAAAGAATCTGGCAACGCTAAATAAGCAACACTGCAGATATCAATTTCCTGGATTCCGTGACTTAAAATGGCATCCAACAAAAGACCGATATTTTTATACAACTGATGCTCACGTTCCGCAGAACATTTGAAGCGAAAGCTTATCAGGTTTGACAACTTCAAGCAGTCTAGCATTTTGAGGACAAAATCTGTAAACGAAACACAACCCTTTTCATGATTAAAGGCACTTAAGCCGTTTAATAGAAGTGAATCATCTAAATCCAGATGAGTAACCTCTTTAAAGAGATAGCTCCACCTCCTCGACAAAATACTGGTAATGAAGGCATACTTGGTGGGCAGGAAATTGAGTATGTTTATTAATAAGTCATCAGGAAGATTGCTAATTCTGTCAATAGGCAATTCGCTGTCCAACTCCTGTATTTGACCCGGATATTCAAACATGAAGGCCATAGTTCTAACAGTATAACACTGGCCGTGTCTTCCGCTCCACAGAAAGCAAGCTGCTAATGCATATGCACGAGTTTACAAATTAATCAATCGACCAGTTACTAAAAATAGACATGACAATAAACAAAGTGCTATCAGTTGTCATCAAATTCAATCTAGGTATAACTCGAAGGAGATTTCACCAAAAAAAAAAAACTTATATCAGAAGCCGGACGGTTGTATACATATAATCAATGAACACCCAAACAATATAATTGTTGTATTTCCCACTGATGTAACTTATGATTGGCACAAATCTTATTCTAATTTCCCCTAAAATGCCGATAACTCGAAAACTCACAGCAGAATTCCCTACTTAAAATTATACTCTTTTCGTAAACTCCGTATTTCTTGCAATATGTTCCCCAATACCGACTTTCGATATCGAAAAATCGACAATGAACTAGAGATTTCCATTAGCCTACTATTCTACCTCTATCTCCTCCATTTCTAAAAGATTATTTGCATAATTCTTCCATCATTTTCCAAAATTCATTCAACAATTCACCATTAACAATGAATTCGTCTATTAATCATATAAGAGTACAGAATTAACTACGAAACTAAACTTGCAGCTCAAATAATCAATATAATCAATGAATTCAATCAAATGTTGATCTTTGAGAACATGAGATACTTATAACACAAAGCATAACATAAATTAATCAAGATACTGGCGATGTTAGGTGAAGATGAGAATAAATACAGCAAACGTAAAGATTAAAGAAGAATGACTATACCTGAAGAATTGAAATCGATTTGGGAATTAGGGTTTGATGGTGGGAAAGTGGGAATTGGCAACGGGTAGAGTTGGGTTTAACTGTTTCACTTAACTTGAAAGGGTAATTTTTTTGCTTCGGTCTTTTTGACGAGGAAAATGAGTTAACGTCCTCATTTAAGTGTATATTTGTTTTAGGAGCTGTTTGGTATATTAGGTAAAAATAGTAGATTGACCAATTAATCTACTAATAATTTTAAGTGTTTGGCTAATGACATTATTCAGATAGAATATTTACGGAATTTACTGTTTTTGAATAGCAGCATATTGTAATAGCATATTCATTTTATTCATGGAAATGGTAGATTGGTCTCATAATCTGCTAATTACCAAACACGTTTTCTCAATTCTGCTAATTTAACTCGGTGGTCAAACATGCTGCTAAAATCTGTCAACCGTTCTGCTAACATTATCTGCTATTGTAAATCTGCTTCTGCCGTTTGCCAAACAGGGCCTTAAGCAAATTGTTCTTTTGCTACTTGTTAGTTGACCTGGTAAAATCAATCCGATTTGAAAAGGCGGGCCCGAGATTCGAAATTGACCCGAACAGCCACACCCGAATGACACCTGAACCCGACCCGACCCAAGCTTTCAGGGATCCGTAACAGACACGTCCCGAAACCACTCAATCAGAAAATGAACCGACAAAATATAACTTTAATTGTCCCTAAAAAACTTAAAATGCCTTTTTCTCTCTTTATCATTGACCCAAAATAACCCGACCCGTTTGACCTGAAACAGACTCGGCCAACAAACCCGAAACAGACCCGTAACCCGAAATGATCCGACCCGATCCGAACTAACCCGAAAATTCGGGTTAACGGGTCAGACCAATTCGAGCCTGGTCATTTCGGGTTTGACAGTAATGGTACAGTTGATATCTCCTGTGACCGTTTATCATAA
This sequence comes from Silene uniflora, assembly GCA_018983105.1. NCBI lineage: Eukaryota > Viridiplantae > Streptophyta > Magnoliopsida > Caryophyllales > Caryophyllaceae > Silene > Silene uniflora. The sequence continues at coordinate 9,350 of JAGPOY010000600.1, read as the reverse complement.
AAATGAGCACATTTCTTCGTCACAATCTTTTTTAGATATAGAAATTCCTTATACTCCCCATGTAGATAAATACGAGCCCAAATTTGCGAATTCTGTTTTGTTCCTTCCCAGCATGCAACATTTGACAACATTTATTGACACCAGCAAATTAAAATCATGTAAATCATATACGGAATATGCTACTCCGTACTATATAAGCTCGTACACACTTCACTTCACTACCATACTGAAAAAAGACTAGTCATAGGACTCATGGTTAAGCTTAACAACTTATTTGGCCTCTTTGCTGTACTTTTTGTAGTTTTTCTCCTCCTCTCGGACCGCGGTATGGCCTTCGACTTCTAGTATATATTTACTGAATAGTGATGTAATAGACTAATAGCCTACTCTTAACATTTTTATATGACCATAGTTTGTAATAGGCATGTCGTATACTATGTGTTATTGAGTAGGGATGGAAGTGGAAGCGAAACTATGTCAAAGGCGGAGTAGGCTATGGGAAGGCATATGCCTAGACTCGGACAAATGTGACTTGCAATGCATCACAAGGGAGCATGCCTCTGGGGGCGCCTGCCATAGGAGTGGCTTTGGCCATAGATAAAAACATGGGTATTCATTTAATGAACCAGTTACTGACAACTACAACTCGGGTTTTCATCCTTGCTTTTTCAACCACCTAAATCACCATATTTTCCTACCTTCACAAGTTTAATGTTTGTCGAAATTTTACAAACTACCCGATAATAGCAAGCTATTTGGAAATCAAGTACGAGAACATCATACAGCTGAACTTATAAAACGGTTTGATATTACAAAACACCATAACAAATTCCGACAGAAGTACCATTTAAGTCATTGTAGAGAGTTGTTGCAATGTTTAATCACCAATTTTGCGAAAAAACATTGCAACAACTTACACAACTCGCAATTCAACAGCAGCAAAAAAGCGAAAAAAAAAAATGAATGAGGACTAACAAATTCCAACAATCGAGTCACTTTTTGTCCTTGAATGAAATTGAGCAAGTTTTCGAGGCTTTTGGAAACATCACTATTTCGTCCTCCCTTTCCCTGTTTCTCTGTCGGCAATGAACATCCATCTGCTCCAAAGCGTTAGCCTTCTCTAGGAAATACATGACCCTGTCGGTCTCCCCTCTCAAACCGCAGAAATTCTTGACTTTGATAACCTTCAAGCACGAAGAAACGCAATGAGGAACTGTGTGATTGGCAAGCAAGCAGTTGTCGTCTAGTTCATCATCATCAGTGCACGTTCTTCCATAATACATCTACAAACATCCATCCAAGAACGGAAACTTAGCGAAATAATCTATACGAACAGCTGACTCAATAATGATATAGACAGAGGTGATGATTAACCTGCAACAGCGTGAGAGACTCTAAACAACGCGAGTTATTAAGGAAGTCCAACAGCACACGGTTCAAGTTAGCAACGGATCCTTGATCAAGCTTTAATCGAGTTAAATTCTTGAAAACGGGCAACGCAAAGTCACCACTTGTAAGAGCCTTCAAAAGAATAAAAAGGGGCAGTCAAATTCAAGCAATGCCAAAACTATTTACAGTATGATTTCGAAATTTACGACTTAAAAGCTATAGCTAATTAGTAATTACCTCCATGCTTTGACCGATTAAGTCCAAGATCTCGCAGTTTGAGACACCTTTGATAACAGCAAGCATAGGGTTGCAACGTTCTCGTCCGACTAATTTCTCTTCATTGAAAAAAACATCCAAATGAGCATGAACCACAGAATTTAGGTTCCTGATATCATACTTCTTTGGTAAGCTTTCGCTATAATTCAGATAAACCAAGCTCTGTAGATTAAAATGAACCGAAAAATCCTCAAGTTGGTCAAGAACTTGATCACCCCTTCCGGCATCAAGGGTCAACTTCTTAAGTAAAGGATTAGAGAGAAAAAAATCGGATCCATCCCAATAACATCCTATTATCACCAATTCCTCGAGCAATGGACAACCAGACAAAATCCCATTGAGGCGATCTCTCGGGAATAAAACTAGTTTGAAACAAAGCACTTTCAAACATGGAAATGTTACCAACTTGGGAACACCCAAGATACAGTTGCAATCCAAGTTCAGGTCCTTTAATTTCAGACAAGCCCATTCAGGAAGGTGCAGAACAAAAGGGACACCCAATTTGACAGAAAACTCGAGTTCAGTGTTGAAATGTTCCGCACATTTCAGCCTGAACCTTGTAATTGGTGAATTCTTGCACTGATCCAATACCCGATTCACAAACTTCAAAAAACAACTTCTTCTGTTTGGAGCATCCAAAAGGAATTGAGGGTGAATTGACAAAGAATCATCGAAATCAAGATTAGTCGTAAGTTGATATAGGTTCCTCCAGTTAGACGAGAGAATACTGGTAGCCACGGCGTATTTTGTAGGAAGCAAAGACAGAATACGGCCTAAAATGTCATTAGGTAAATTGCTGATACGATCTGTTTTCTCGGTCTCTTGCGACTTAGTTTCAACAAAAGCCATCGTTTCTTAACTCAACAATCCTAACATAGAAACATACACCACAGTGTTACTATATTGATCAAAGTTCGATTTCCTAATAACAACGATAATTTGAACAGTTAACCTTCAAATATACAACATTTTACCCGTAAACCATACAAAAAACAAGAATCCCGAATATTTCATATGCAAACGGTTCCAAATAAATCGAAGAAAAATGCAAGAAGATCACAATAATCAAGATTGAACACAACACCACATCTATAACTAAAGACATAAATTAGACCCAATTGTGTGGTTAAGTACTTAAAGTTGTACGATATCATGAAACCGTCTCATACAAGACTTATATGAAACCTATCCCCACAGATCGAAAACATCTACAAATCAAGAACGTAGAAACACGACGTTAAAAAACAAAAGACAGTTAAAATAAGTTGAATGCAGTACTTTTGTTGCACATTACACTGTTACGGTACTAACACAGTAAATTCTACATAAACACAGTAAAAGAAAGGAAATGGAAGAGTTTGATTTACCCAAAAGTTGAGCAACAGTGGAAAAAAGATAAACCCCGTAAAATCAGTGAAGCTTTTTATGAAGATTAGATGAAGAAGATGAAGATTTGTTGTGAAGATCGAAAATTATGTAATAAAATTGTAGTGATCTTGTTATGTACGGATTATTAACTAACTTGCTATCTTGCTCTAACAACTTGTAACAAACTTTTAACTAAGTTTGACTAGTTGACTTCTATTCTAACTTTTAGAAAAAAGTTGTGTAAAAGTTTGTGCCGAGTCATTTTTGCCATGGGAAACGGGTCAACCGGGTTGGCTTCGGATAAGTCTAATTTTGTATCGGGTCATTTTCGGATTTGACTATTCATTTTGGATCGGGTCTAGTCATATTAATCTCGCATGCCCACATTCATCTCTAGGTCGGATCATAAGCTCGTAGACACTTCACTACTGTAGTGAAAAAAGACCGGTCATGAGTCATGACTATGCGTGTAGAGCTGACCAAAGGAACATGTCAGCTAGGCGCAACCCACCACACGGGCTCTTTTTGGCCCGGCCCGCTCTTGGCCATGTAAGGCTCCCCCAATTCACGGACTGGGCATGGGTTTTAGATTCAGTCCGCCCCGCCCATGTCCGTTACTTTATGAAAATTTATTTTTAAAAAAAACACCCATTGGATTGAGATCTCGGCGGATCTTCGACCCAAATAACCCATTGACTAGAAGTCTAGGCTGACTTTTAGTCAAATATCAAATTGAGAACGATCTCATCCCTTTGTGAATCAAGGTTCCGATCGACTTCGACTCTCACCACAAGCAACACGCTTGTTCTTATTATCGCTTCCGTACTCGTATCAACCCTCCTCTTCCATGGGCCGGTTCAGGGCCTAGCTAGGTGACTCCGGCCCGCTTCTGGGTCAGCCCGACCTGGCCTGAACCCGGCCGAGTACAGCCCTATGGCTATGCTTGTGAAGTTATTCGGCTTCGCCAGTTTTTCTCCTCATTTGGGCTTGGGCATTATTTGGTCTCTCTTAAAAGGAGTATCCGTTTTAAGAGTAAAACGGGTTAAACACACTCCACATTGTTAGATAAGACCAATTGTTTTGGTAGTCCCCCAAGAGCTCTCCTTTTCTCCTATCCTTTTTATTTAACTCGTCTTAAGTTTCAGACATGTATGCCCGTCTTAAACAAGAAATATATAGCTACAACTTCTTTGTTTTTAAGGGTACGAAAAAGTCGATTTTACAATAACTTACGAAGTATTTATATAATTCAGTATAAAAAAATAGAAAATGAGTTAGCACAATCTTCGCGCAACCCCTCACATCCAATACATGGGGACCCCCACAATAATGATTAAATCACTTGTAATAAGAGGGGACTTCATTATAAAAGGTGCATGTGGAAGGGTGACTTCCCCCTATCATTATCCAAAAAAAGCCTCAGCTTAAATACTTTGTTTTTAGATTCAAATCTGACGCCGTCTATTATCACCAACCTTAGCTAAACTCTCGTTCATGGGAGTAATAAATTTGATTTTAGAACGTAATCAAAATCAATTTGTGGGAAAATAGTGAAATACTTGTAGCTCGTTAATTCCGTTGTTACATCTATATAGGCTAGAGATAATTCCCAACATTCGCTTTATAAAAAAATCGTCACTTTCGAGCTGTCAATAAAAACATTCAATTTTTCAATCGTTTACTGCCATTTCATTTCAGGTTTTTGTCTTTGCTTTTCTAACAACCTAAAACACCATATTTTCCTACCTTCAGAAAGCAAGGACAGAAACCCGAGTTGTAGTTAGTAAGTGATTCACAGGTTGAACGTTTTAGTCGAAACTTAACAAACAACTCGATTATAGGAAGCTATTTGGCAATCATGTACGAGAACATCATACAGCTGAACTGCTGAATTTATAAAACGGTTTTGATATTACAAAACACCGTTGCAAATTCCGACTGAAGTACCATCTAAGTCCCTAGCTATAGAGCATTACAAAAGAATTAGGATTCCAGAAAAGGTATGTGCCATTGTAGAAAGTTGTTGCAATGTTTAATCACCGATTTTGCGACAAAACATGGCAACAACTTACACAACTCGCATTTTCGACAGAAGCAAAGAAGCAAAAAAAACTGAATGAGGATTAACAAATTCCAACAATCGAGACATTTGTGTCGACTGTCGAGTCACTTTTTATCCTTGAATGAAATTGAGCAAGTTTTAGAGGCTTTTGGAAACTTCAGTATATCTTCCTCCCTTTCCCCGTTCCTCTGTCGGCAATGAATAACCATCTGCTCCAAAGTGTTGGCCTTCTCTAGGAAATACATGACCATTCTCGTCTCCCCTCTCAAACCGCAGAAATTCTTGACTTTGATGATCTTCAAACACGACAGAACACAAGAAGGAACCGGGTGATCACCAAGCAAGCAGTTGTTGTCTAGTTCATCCTCATCAGTGTTCCATCCGGCAAAATACCCCTACACACGTCCATCCAAGAAGGGAAACTTAGCGAAATAATCTATATATTTAAATTATACAAAACGATGATTAACCTGCATCAGTGTGAGAGACTCTAAACAAGGCGAGTTATTAAGGAAGTCCAACAGCACATCGTTCCAGCCAACATAGAATCCTTGACAAAGCTTTAGTCGAGTCAAATTCTGAAAAACGGGGAGCTCAAAATGACCACTTGCAAGATCCTTCAAAAGAAGAAAACATCAGTCAAACTCAAGCAATGACAGAGTTATTTTACAGTATGATTACGAAGTGTTGAAGACTTGTAACTAATTACCTCCAAGCATTCACCGGATAAGTACAAGATCTCGCAATTTGAGACACCTTTGATAACATCAAGCATAGTGTTGCAAAGTTCTTGTTTCTCGTAATCATCATTATTGAAATCAACTTGGAAATGAGCATGAATCACAGAGTTTAAGTTGCTGATAACATACTGCTCTGGTAAGCTTCCGATATACTTCAGATAAACCAATCTCGGTAGATTAAAATGGATCCAATAACCATCAACTTGGTCGCGAAGTCCATCAATTCCGACATCAAGTGTCAACTTCTTAAGTGAAGGATTAGAGAAAACAAGATCAGATCCATTCCAATCACATCCTATTATCACCAATTCCTCGAGCAATGGGCAACCAGACAAAATCCCATTGAGACCGTCTCCCGGGAATTCAACTTGTTTGAAAAACAGCACTTTCAAACATGGAAATGTTACCGACTTTGGAACATGCAGGATAGAGTTGCAATTCAACTTCAGAACCTTTAAATTCTGACAAGCCAATTCAGGAAGTTGCAGAACAAAAGGGTCACTCAATTCGACAGATAGCTCGAGTTCAGTGACGTTATGCAAGCATAAGGCAACATTAATCCAATCAGTCTTGGCATGTTCCGCACATTTCAGCCTGAACCTTGTAATTGGTGAATTCTTGCACTGATCCAATACCCGATCCACAAACTTCCTAAAACAACTACTTCTTTTTTTAGGAGGCAAACGGAATAGAGGGTGAATGGACAAAGAATCATCGAAATCAAGATTAGTTGTAAGTTTGTATAGGTTCTTCCATTTAGATGAGAGAATAGTAGTAGCCACGGCGTATTTAGTAGGAAGCAAAGACAGAATACGGCCTAAAATGTCATTAGGTAAATTGCTGATACGGTCTGTTTTCTCGGTCTCTTGCAACTTCTGACGAACCCTACGCTTTCTTTGATCAAAACCCATTGTTTCTTAACTCAACATTCCTAACATAGAAACACCATATATTAATCAAAGTTCGATTTCCTAATAACAGCGACACGAAAAGATCAATCAACAATAATTTGAAAATTTAACCTTCAAAGATACAACTTTTTACCCAGAAAGCATACAAAATCTCAAGAATCAACAACAATTTCATACGCAAACGGTTCAATTCCACATAAATCGAACAAAAATGCAAGAATCTTTACGTTTGATGATCACAATTATCAAGATTGAACAAAACATTACGTTCTACCAAATTCATCTATAACTGAGGACATAAATTAGACCCAATTATGTGGGTCAGTTCTACTATAGTACGATATCATGAAACCGTCTCATACAAGATTTATACGGAATCTTTACGTCCCCACAGAAAACAGTTATAAATCAAGAAACGTGACATTTTCCAAAGTAAATTCACCTAGTAGATGGCATGAAAAACCGAAAGACAGTTAAAAAAAGTTGAACCCAGTACTTTTCTAACACATTACAGTGATTAGACTGTTACAGTTCTCCATAAACACAGTAAAAAGAATGAAAATGGAAGAGTTTGTTTTACCCAATTCAAAAGTTGAGCAACAGTGGAAAAATGATAAACCCAGTAAAATCAGTGAAGCTTTCAGGGAGCAAGAAGATGAAGAGACCCAATTCCAAGCTCAAAGATAAACCCAGTAAAATTAGTCAAGTTTTTTTTACCCAATTCAAAAGTTGTAGCAAAAGGGTGATTTTTCTGGCGATAATTATTGTTTAGCAGTAAATGTTTAACTCGGAATAATAAAATGACAGTCTAATTACGTAATTATAAGAAACTTTTTTTTTGAGTGATTAAAACGAGAAGCAATGAATTGTAAAATTTGTAAGTAATACGGGTTACTTAATTATATCGCGTTAAATGTCATGTGGGAAACAAGTTAACCTGGTCGGCTTCGGATAAGCCAGTTTGTGTTGGGTTATTTTCGGGTTTGACAAATCAGTTTGGATCGGGTCAGGTTGTATGGAAGTGGATCCTCTCCATTTCCTTTCTCTCCATTTCCTCTCACAATCTCTTTAAATATTAATTTCCCCTTTTACTCCTATTTTTCCTTTATTTTTATGCGTAAATTTAGAACCGTTAGATGTTGTGAAAATACGATTCGGACCATCGATAAGTACTTGCCTCTCCATTTCTTTTGAGGAAATGGAGAGAAAACGGACCGAGGTTGTATTAATTCGTGTTTGGGATCATTTTCGAAGTTGTTATTGTCAAGTTATTTAAAAAGAATGGACTGTGTGAAAAAAATAAACATTTTGGTCTGATTAGAGATGGAAGTGGGTCGTATCGGGTCGTGCCTTGTACCAGGCAACCGTGCTAGGATAAAAAAATGGCACGACATGCACGGGAAGGTGGGGTCCGCGTCGTGTCATGGCGTGCAGTGAAATGGAAATGGCAACTTAGGCCGACCCGTAGCGTGTTGTGTCGTAGATCGTTCTTAGGTGTCTGGAAAAAGCAAATCGTCCACGTTAGCCTTATTTCTTTGTATTTTGAGAGTGTCCAGCAGTCCAGGCATGTTATTTCGTGTCTGGCCTATGCACAATCCGGTCTTTTTCCTCAAATTTCGGCCCAAGCACGGCCCGCAGCCCATGGTGTGCTAGGACTTGTCAGTCCCATGTCGTGCTAAAATAGACCATAAGCCATGTTAAGTATGCCAACTCAATATCCCCAGTAAGTAGATCATACATCCAATGTACTACCACCAATTTTATACTTTCTGTGCATTATACTAGACGTTTTGAGTTTTGTTTTAAAAATTATGAGTTTTACAGTAAAATTTTTGAGTTCATTTACGTACTTAAACATTAATTAGCTCAAAAATTACAATAAAACTCAAAAACATTACATATAAAGCCTAGTTAAATTTAAGTTTTGATAGAAAAAAAATATTAAAATCTAAATTATAAACTTTAATAAACTTAGAAAAAATACACATATGCTCAAAAACAAACAAAGTTATAGGTCATAAGCTCAGAAAAAATACACAAATGTTCGAAAACAAATAAAATATAAAATAATACCTCCGATGTACAATCTTATTTCTACGTGCCTACTTTCGTCTCTAGGTTGGATCATAAGCTCGTAGACACTTCACTTCACCACCATAGTGAAAATAAACCAGTCATGGGCCTCATGAGTCATGGCTATGCTAGTTAAGTTATTAGTCTTCTGCTTTGTTCCCTTTATGTTTCTGTTTTATTTCCGCTTTCGTTGTTTCATCTCTCTTTCTGAGAGGTCTGTCCCCGTCTATCGGTGGTGTCCTTCTCCCAGTTTGAGAGCTTTCGTTTTCGTGTTCGTTTTCGGTTCTCTAATAAGTCAGAAGAAGCGGAAGATCAACATTGTTATAGATCGTTATATGGTTATACAAATATTGTCTGATTCATGGCTACAATCAATCACGTCAGAAGAAATTGATACTCGTCAAGGAAGATTCGGAGACCCTCTTATGGATGAAAAGCCTGTTGCGGCGAACCGATGATAGAGACTCTGTTGCAGTGGATCAGTCTTTGAACAAGAATTTATTTCCTATGGTTGTTATCGATTTGTATTCG
>JAGPOY010000599.1:13502-35642 GCA_018983105.1 Silene uniflora | reverse complement strand
ACCACGAAACAAGACAAAGCAACAGCTCCTTTCCCCTTGTCCTATACATTAGAAGCTCATATTTCCTTAATGTATTTTGTCCTCTTACTTTGTGATAGATCAACCCTTGGATTAGAGTTGTTAGGAACCAATGGTTGGATGGTTCTTCTAAGCTTCTTAGGGTATTCTTTGTTGAACTTGTAATGCTCTATATAAAGAGTCATCCTTTATTGTAATAGGCAGAATTTGCTTAATGAAAAAACTCTTTGCTTTGTGCAAAACCGTCTTCCTTAGTGGAGTGTTTGCTACCTTTGTGGAGCACCTTGATCTTTGACCTTTGTGGCATAGATTAAGAAGACAACTTGAGCTTACCTTTGTGGATGCTTAAGCTTGTACTATCTTTACATTTATCGCATTTTATTTTGTTCATACAAATCAGAAAATCGTATCACAAAAACAAACTCATTCTCTTGTTTTTCCTTCTGTTTTTATACTGAGAGTTCAGCCTTTTTATTGTTCATATTAAGCCACTCAAATTAGTCTTAAGTTAGCAAATTATATGCTCCACCAACCCTCCCGTCTTTATGCATGGATATCTTACCCGTTAGCCCATTGTGGCCTTAGGGAACTTGACATTTCCTTTAATGTACGCAGCCCTTCCGAATATAAGCTTCCCCCTAAACTTTTTGTTCGCCAATCACTAGAGGTGTTGAGGCTCGGTTCAAATCTTGAGATTGATAATGACACTGATTTTCTCCGTCATTTGTCTCCCTAACTTGAAACTCCTTCATCTGCATTCCTTTGAGCTTGCTGACGATGACTTTGTCACTAGGCTAGTTTCCAGTTGTCCTGCCCTTGAAGACCTCTCTATCACTTATTGTTGGTGGTCGGTTATGGATCGTGTCATCATTTCCTCCCATTCAATTCGGAGATTCGTCCTCGTTATTTTCAACTAATTTCATGAAACGAAAAACAGTGACCTTGTGCAAATTGACACCCCTAATTTGCAGTATTTTAAGTACACTGGCAATTTACCACATAAATTCTCTTTTGCTCATCTGAATGCTCTTGTCGAAGCTTGCATCTTTGTCGAGCACCCGTTGGCATTTGACCCTTTTCTGCATTCTTCCCGGATCCAACTTAGCCTTACAAGAGCCTTATCTAATGTTCAACAATTGTCTTTGGATGGATGCATACCTGAGGTTCGTCTCTCCACATTTTTTTCTTACTTAAGACGTGTCAAATATGCTTGTGGGGAATTATTGATGACCCGTTTTATTTGTTTTCTTTGATTGCAGCTTTTCTTTTTTGCTGGGGAGTACTTGCTGAATCCCTTGAGGCATCATTTCTTTTTATTCATAGTTTAAACGGAATGCAAACCCGTCAAAACAATCCTGTGTGTTTGGCGTGTTTTGCATTTCATTAAAGTTCAGTGCGCAGCCAGTTGAGGACTTGTAGAGCCAGAGACCCAGTGTTATTGTCTCATTAAGTTTACCAAGTCATTGTTTAATTGGTTTATGTCTTACCTGTCGTCTTAGTAGCGCATGGATTAGAAAACCAGGCTCATTCCGCTATACTGCGATACATGTCTGTCTGTTTGTTGACCTCATCTCTTATCAGTCGATCGATTTGACTCCCCTTAAATTTTTAAGGTTTGATATTATGAAATCTGTTTCAAGAAAAGCAGGATTTAGTCGAGTCTTTTTTGATCCGTAAGTCATAGATTTGATTCCCCTCAAATTTATTTTCATCTGTTTTCAGACGTTATTAGTTGCATTCTGGTTTGTTTCCTAATTTCTCATATTTTATTGAAGAAATTAATTTAGTCGAGTCTTTTTTGATCCGCTGGACTTGAAGAGAAGAAAAAACCGATTAATTTGGAGAATGTTGATTTCAAATGCTCAACTTTAGCTTATGTAATTCTTACTCCATTTAAGTAAACTATGAATTGCAGCACCTGAACAACAGCACTACAACGGCCAACTGCCAGAAATCGAACACTGAGACTGCAGTTGAACACAGCAACAGTGCGGGCTGGTTCATCATGGAACTTCAGTTGGATGCTCTCGGTATCTCTTCAAGAACTGATATATAACAAACTCCGTCAAAACAGATGCGTTACCAAGAAGAACTCTGATCATATTCAGTTCTTTGTCGAGTCCCCAGCAACGGTCAATCTGGATTCGTTTAAGATGAGTTTCGCAACATGAATGGAATACTTCAGCTATTCCCCAGAAAGCAGCTTCCAAAGATTGGAATAACGGGTAAGCTTACATTCTGCAGGGCTCCTCAGATGAATGGTAAGGTCAAGTTCCCTAAGGCCACAATGGGATAACGGGTAAGAGATCCATGCATAAACAGCTGTAAATTACAATAATCTCCCAATAAAAAGCAGCAGCTGGTTGTGAATCAACAACAAGCTACGTACTTTGACACAAATGAATGAGACGGAGGGAGTATGAGGTAGCCTCATAAAAAAGAATTCATTGCTAAAAAGTTAAAACAAAGCAAATTAAGAAGAGGAAGAAGAAAAACTGCTAATGCAAGAAATCAAGTATATTTGTATTTATATTTACGGTTAAGGACTGAAGATAGATTTCCGGGTTCTCTTAGTGAGAACGAGGAGGTTCGAGGTGAATGCAGGTTGAATTTTCAAGACTAAATTCTTACAGATTTGATCTATAAGATACAGAAACATTACCATTTACAGCCTCTACTGCGTTAAAACTATACTGCTTCACATCAGTTGCTCCTCCTCCCGTGATACCGTGAGAAGTGATTGCTGAAAGAAGATTTCTTATACGCAACATCAATATCATTTAGAAGATCAGACAACGGAAAAGAATGATCGTTTCTAAAACATCTTATATGTAATACCGATGAAATTTTGCCAGGCCAGATGAACAGACATAGGCATCATCATGTGACTTTCATACTGAACCGCCCGTCTCTCAACATACTGTCTCAACTGATCACACTTCCTCAAACATGTCACAAAGGTGAAACTAATATCACGAGGGTAAGGTGAAGATCCGAATCGTGCGCTTTAAGCCTGTCACTTCTCTCAGTGCTGCCAAATCCTGTAATGATAATTCTTCATTCTTAAATAGGGGAGAGCAGAATCAATAAGTTTTTAAAGACGGCTGCAGCATCTGAACAACAAGACTACGATGACGAGGAACATCAATAACCAGAAATCTAACACTGAGAGTATGGTTGCACACAGCAATGGTGCAGGGAATGTAAATAAGAATAGCAAAAATCGGACAATCAATCAATCAAACTATAATATTAGAACATGAGTTTTCATGATTACATCCAATTAACTGTACGTATCAATAGATAGTCAAAATACAGAAAACCTAATTAAATTATGCAAAAATCAATTGTATTTTGATTCATCATCATCGGAATATATTATAGAACATGAGTTGGATGCCCTCGGTATCTCTTCGAGTTTGTTCTTAAATTGATCCAACTTAGGAGAATCAAATAGGATTCCTTTAGGTCTTTTTGACATGGATATAACAAACTCTTTCAAAACAGATGTTTTACCAAGAAGAAATCTCATCATATTCAGTTCTTGGTCACGCCCCCAGCAATTGTAAATCCTGATTCGTTTGAGATGAAATTCGCAACATGGAGGAATTGTTGTTTGAGTTATTCCCCAGCTAAGAGCTTCCCAAGCAGCTACATAAGGACCGTTATCAGAATAGTTCGGATCATGAAAAGGACATGGATCGTCATCGTTATCTACCCAATCAGAGAAACCCTGCAAACAACACACCATTTTGAAGCACAGTTAGGTTTTTCCTTTATTGTCATTGTCTTAAATTGAGTTACAAAATTAGCACGAAAAAGGAAATACGGACTAACCCCCTCAAAAACAAGTTCTTCTAACAAAGGTGAACGATGAAATATCAACATCAACACAATATCCCATCTTGCGCTACATAATTCATCACATAATGAACTCAGCTTTAAAGTTCTTAGGTTACGGAACATTGGTAGCGGATCCATCAATTTAGCAGCATAATAAAAGCCCTTCAATAAAAAAAAAAAAGTAGTGATTAGGCATTTAAGACTGTTACTGTCCGGTACAATATCTTGTTTAACATTAATATATAATTAAAAAGTGAAGAGACAAACCTCAATAGACCATCCGATCAGAGATAAATGTTTAACATTAGACAAGGCTCTTAAAAGACTAAGCTGCTTTCGGAAAGAAGTCTCGAAACTGTCAAATCCCAACGGGCTAATAACATAGATGTCAGCTTCGACAAGCGCATTCAAATGTAAGTTATAGTTGAATGCTAACATGTCGACGTATTCAAAGTACTGCAAATTAGGGGTGTCGATATGCACAAGCTCACTGTTTTCTTGATCATTATGATACTTGAGAATATTGAAGACAAATCTCCGAAGCGAATTAGAGTTAATAATCAAACGATCCGCCTTCAGCCACCAACAAGTGATAGAGAGATCCTCAAGGGCAGGACAATTCGAAACTAGCCTAGTGACAAAGTCGTCCTCAGTAAAAACAAGGGAACGGAGGCGAAGGAGTTTCAAGTTCGGGAGAGAAACGACGGGAATTTCAGTGTCACCATTAATCTCAACATTAATATCAAGCCTCAACACCTCTAATGATTGGCGAGCGAAAATTTCCGGGGGAAGTTTACATTCTGCAGGGTTTTTAACATGAAAGGAGAGGTCAAGTTCCCTGAGGCCACATTGGGCTAACGGGTAAGATATCCATGCATAAAGACGGGCGGGTTCAGGGAAAAAAGCTTTCTCGATGCATGTCTGATTCGTGTTGAAGAAACATGTGCAAATGGTTTTGTCAGCGCCCAAACAAAGTCTAAACCGGGTAAGAGGCTGCTGATACTGAGATAATTTACGTAGGACATTGTCGATAAATGACTCAAAACGAGAGAACCGTTCAACCAAATGTGCATGTTCGACACAATGTGATACAGGAGAATTATCCAAGTCCACATTTGTTATCCAACAAAAAGCTCGTCTCATACTCTTGGACAGTACTTGGGCTGCAGCAGCATCCTTGGTTGGGAGCATCGATAAAATTCGAGTCAATAACTCATCAGGTAAACTGGTTAATCTATCCTCAGAAAACGGCCCAAGTAAACTGCTACTGTTACAACACCTTTTCTGTTTTCGGTCCAAACTGCCCATCCACACTCCGAAAATATACATCGAATCTAATTCGTTGATTTATACTGCGAAACGCCAATCTGCAATTAAATTTGATGATGACAAACTAACCCTAATTACACAATTTGTACTAGATAACAACCAAACAACAATTAACGAAAGCTAAACAAATGACTGAGACCGAGGGAGTATTCAGGTAGCAAGAGAAAAACAAAGCAATCTTCGTGAGAGAATGATTAATGATGATTACAGGAATAAAGGAATAAACTTTGATGATAAACAAGCAAAAGGGCAAGTTAGTTGGTCTTGCTTAATTAAGACCGTCTTAGGTCAAGACTTCAGACGACCTTTTTTATTTCCATCTTTATTTTAATCGGATGTAGGAGTTGTTCTATGTTAAGACTTAACAAGAATTAGGGCAAGTTTAATTCAATGAAATCAAATAAATTCAGTTAAAACAATCATCATAAACGAAGAAATAAAAACTTCAAATTAAGCCAAGAAAAGGATGACTTACTACTGCTAAGATAGCGAACGGAATCGGAACATAAAAATGAAGTCCTCATAAATTGATAATATTTGCATTGTACGGAGTATTTATATAATTTGGTTAGATTTAGGTAATTAAGATGAAGTCCGTAAATTGGAAAGTAATGCACCTTCTTTTGTAATCGATTTATGTAACGCTGACGTGGAGGGTGTAATTAGACCTCTTCTCTTTTCTTGGTCTTTGTCTCAAAACCAAAAGACATCAATTGACCGTAACTACAGGTGCAACGGGTGTTAATGAACCAAGCGGAGCCCGAGCTTGGCTTTGCTCGGCTTGTGCTCAGGAACCAAAACTCAAGCTTGAGCCGACCTCGAGCTTACCCGAGCTTGAAAAAAATGAGCTCGTTATAAAGCTTGCGAGCTATAACGCGAGCCCAAGTCGTGCCTATATGAAGTATTGCTTTATCTTTTTATTTATTCTTCTTCCGATATTTTCAATAATAAGGCTCGAAGGTTATATATAAAAATGTTTGGTAAATCAGTGAGACATTTGATATGTGATACAAAAATATAATCATGATAAAATATTTTATAAAATATGAGCAATATCTTATGTAATCACACAAGTTCGAGTCGCTCGCGAGCTTTTCGTGTCGAGCTTGCAGCCTTTGCTCTGCTTGACTCGTTAAACTCTTGAGACGAGCTCTTACCGAAATTTGACCGGGCCGATCTCAAATAGCCGCGAGTTGTCTCGTCTCATTAACGCCCCTAACCAACCAAAATTCGAGCACTACATGTCTACATGATAAAACACTATAATATGTTTACTTTATATTTTCCATCCTACATATATCTCCATCTTTCTTTTGAATTTGGGTGGATGATTACCTAATCAACATAATTAATTCGAGAGGATCATTGGACGGTCAAACTGGAGCATAATTACATAGAAGCTAAAAGAGTAGCGAATTTTTTAGCAAAGCGAGGAGTGTACTCTAGCACTATTCCATATTTTAGGTGGTAAACCCATTTGTGTTGATACTCTTATGATTTTGGTTTAAGAACCGTGGGCATCATAACCACCCTTGTGACTCTTTTTACGCCAATAATGGCTACGAAATTGTAGGGATGTATGAAACTTGTTGATGTTATACTCATTTCAAAGACTTTGAATCTGTAGATTTTATTTTGCATGATAGCATCATCAGCATGGTCTCACACACAGACTATCTGAAATGACCAATACGAGGTCACAGGTTTACTCAGGTTCGCAGTTAATTGGACTTGAATTCGCTATTTATCATAAAACGGACTATCAATATGCAGGAAGTGGACTAACATTCTTGATTGCCCCTGACGAGTTCACGGTAGCTAGGCCGATCATGGCCACGGCTAGGAATGCTGAATGACGCTTGAATTGCGACAACAACTACTAGATACTCGATCATTAGGATGGATTATATATACAACATGAGTGTTGGGAAGTTGAATGCTTTACCTTTAGCATCTTCCCTTTACTTAGCTACCAACTCACATCTTCCGCGACTTCACATTTTCATTTAGCACAAACACTCATTAATTATAACTCATGGAAGGCGTGGGCGCAGGGCAGGTGACGTACCAGGTCGTTTTGAGAGTATATGCCTAAGCATATTGAGCAATTTAGGTCTGGATCCTGCTCTAGTATTTTATTCCCTACTGGTCCTGTTGGTAATAACTCAATTGCTCGCTGGTCTAGGCCTGCATTGACGAATTGGATTGGGATCGTCGGCCTGCTCCGTTGAGGGTTAAATGAGCGAGATATTTGAATGCTTTCGAGTACATAACTTTGATGATTATCTTGTTCACCAGAAGGACATAGTAGGCAAGAACATATGATTAGAGGAACTCCAACAATAATAAAAGCGAGCACTAAGATCAATAACACTATTTGTATGTATCAAATCTACTGAATGTAATAATATGATTGTATTATGATTGTGGAGATTGAAATCTCATAGCTTACAATGAATGATATAGAGCAGTATATATAGGAAGTAGGAAACAGAATTAGGAAAGCTAAAGCTAACCAACTAACTGCCTAACTACCTTATAACAAACTCTAACTAACTGCTCTTTATTATCAATATTCCCCCCTCAAGCTGAGCTTGGGTCGAACACAAGACCAAGCTTGAGAGATAAAAATTTATGCTGATCTGCACCAAGTGGCTTTGTCATTATGTCAGCAAGCTGCAAACTTGATTTTACATGTTGAGTTTGCAAGAACCCTTCCTGTTGCTTGTCTCTGACGAAATGGCAGTCTATACTTAGATGCTTTGTTCGTTCGTGGAAGACAAGATTTTGAGCTAAGTGTTCTGCAGACTTGTTATCACAGTAAAGGGGTATTGGCTTTGGAACAATGATCTGCATATCAGCAAGTAGTGCATTTAACCAGACCAATTCTGATGTAGTGTAGGACATACTTCTGTATTCTGATTCTGCAGTGCTTTTACTCACTATTTTCTGCTTTTTGGTCTTCCATGAAACTAATGACTTGCCTAAAAACACACAATATCCACTAAGGGATCTGCAACTATATGCACATTGGCCCCAATATGCATCTGTATAAGCAGTAAGAGTAAGATCAGATTGTGCACTATACAACAAACCAGTGTTGATGGTGCCTTTGAGATACTTTAGAACATGTAATGCAGCCTTCATATGGGGTTCTCTGGGTTGGCTAAGAAACTGACTCAGATGTTGGACTAAATGGGACAGATCAGGTCTTGACATATTAAGGTATAACAACCTACCAACCAATCTTCTATACTGCTCAGGCTCTGCCAACAGTGCTCCTTGGTCAATAGAAAGCTTCAAACCCCTTAGCATAGGAAATGCAGTTGGTGTGCAATTTTCCATGTTGAGATCAGACAAAATATCCAATATGTACTTCCTTTGATTGACCATAATGCATGTCTCATTCCTTGAGACCTCCAGACCTAAAAAATATCTCATGAAACCCAGATCTTTGATGGAAAAAGTTGTATCCAAACCCTCTTTAACTGTCATAATTTCAGAATCAGATGTGCCAGTGATGATTAAATCATCCACATACACCAGGACAAGAAGGAATGATTGAGTAATTGGATTAGACCTTGTGAACAAGGAGTAGTCTTGTTTGGATTGGACAAATCCAATGCTGACCAGGTGCTTAGACAACTCCTTATTCCACTGTCTAGAAGCCTGCTTAAGGCCATATAAAGACCTTCTCAGTCTGCAAACTTGCCCTGGACTAACTTGATAACCCTCTGGTGCTTTTATATAGACTTCTTCATCCAAATACCCATGGAGAAATGCATTATTAATGTCTAATTGATGCAGATTCCATTATTTAACAGCAGCCACAGCTAACAAAGTTCTAACTGTAGTGAACTTTGCAACAGGAGAGAATGTGTCTGTGTAGTCTTTATCTTTGACTTGACTGTACCCTTTGGCTACTAATCTAGCTTTAAATCTTTCAACACTCCCATCTTGTTTGTATTTGACTTTGAAAATCCATTTGGAGCCAATTGGTTTTTGACCTTCTGGTAAGGTTACAATATCCCAAGTTTTATTGTCTTCTAGAGCCTGAATTTCCTTTTCCATTGCTGCAACCCATCTTTGATCTTGGCTTGCTTGCTTAAAAGTGTAAGGTTCAGGCTCCTGAATGACACTATGTAAGGAACTAATATATTCTGGTGCAAAGTCTTGTAACTGATTAAGCAAAGTTGTGCTAAAAGCAGTAGCTTGCACAGTGTTTGCAGAAGTTGATGATTTTGACTGAAGATTGCATTGATAATCCTGTAGTCTTGGAGGGATTTGTCTAGGTCTACTAGATCTTCTAATTCCCTCAGAAACAGGTTTGTGTCCCTGTCCAGAGTTCCTGCTAACTATTGTATTAGCAGGATTAGTACTTGCTGTACTGCCATTAGTTGTGGCAGTTGGAATTGAAATATCTGGATTTACTGAAGATTGTATAATCTCATTGCTAACTAACTGCTCTTCTTCGTTAGTACTAACAACAGGAACAACAATACTAGAAATAGCAGGGTTAACCAGGTTTAAAACATCATTGGTTTTGGCAATTTGGGACTTAAAAGGAAACATATTTTCTTGAAAAATCACATCTCTATTGTTAAAAACTTTATGAGTTGTAAGATCATATAATCTGAAACCTTTTTGGTTGTGTGGATAACCAATGAAAATGCAATGTCTAGCTCTATTGCCAAACTTGTCCTTATGAGTAGGTGGCATAGTTGCATAGCAACTACAGCCAAAAACTCTTAAATCATCATATTTAGGCTTTGTTTTGAACAATAGTTCATAAGATGTTTTCCAGGAAATAACAGATGAAGGCATTAAATTGACTAAGTGTGTTGCAGTTAAGATACAGTCCCCCCAGAATTTGACAGGTAAACCAGAATGAATCTTAATAGCTCTAGCAGTGTCAAGTAGATGTCTGTGTTTCCTCTCTACACGACCATTCTGTTGGGGTGTACCTACAACACTAGTCTGATGTAATAACCCTTTTGATTTAAACAAAGAACCACAAACTTGATCTAGAAATTCAGTGCCATTGTCACTTCTGATAACCTTTAATTTAGCATCAAATTAAACTGTGTTTCAATGTAAGAAAAGAAATTTTTAATGAGGCCTGGAACTTGATCTTTGGTCTGAAATAGGATAGTCCATGTGTTTCTGGAAAAATCATCTAAGATAGTAAGAAAGGATCGAGCTCCTGACAAGGATGGGGTTTTATATGGACCCCAAACATCCATATGAAGTAAAACAAAACATGAAGAAGCTCTAGAATAACTGATAGGAAATGGAAGTCTATGATGTTTGGCTAAAATGCAAGTATCACAAAAAAACTGTCTTTTTATTAGAACTAGCACAAGGTACAATGTTGTTGATCTTATGATAACCAATGTGCCCAAGCCTGTTATGAACAAGCTGAGAATCTACACTAACAGTAGAAACTTTACTGAGTACAGTACTAAGAGAATTGACTGTTTTTCCAGTCCTATTGTTATTTATAACATGTTCTACTATATTTTGAACTACAGATTTTATTAAGCTACTGAAGTTCTGATATCTGTAAAGGTCTCCTATTCTTCTCCCACAGTTTCTTACTGGAATGGTCCTGAAACACACAATTTTGGGAAGAAAACACAGCAGACAAACAGTTGTTATCAATCAGTTTACTTACAGAAAGTAAGTTCTGTTTAAAATCAGGGATAAGCATAACTTTATGTAAGATAATATCATCAGTTAATCTAACATCCCGTAATAAATAAACAAATTTAATAGTTCCATCAGGAAGGCCAACTGGTATGGGTTTTTGCAGTCTGCTAACATTATGCATCAATTTCACATTATAAGAAATATGATCAGAAGCTCCTGTATCTATGATCCAGTCAGGCATATAATTCTTACTATTAACAGAATTAATTTGAGAGGCAGACATTATACCTGCAAAATTTGTAGAAGATGAAGTGCCAGCCTTATTTTCTGAGATTCTTTTCATGACTTGATCAATTACCAAAGACACCAATCCTTCCAAAGAACCAGCATCAACAGTACCAGAATTTCCTTGATTCTTGCTTGCTGCCTTAATTTGCTCCTGAACAAATTCATCCAATGTTGAGTCTTTATCATCAGCCCCAAAGAGTTCAATGTTGTTTGCTGTTTTCTTGAAATTTGCTGAGTTCTTGGCAGACTTATTATTTTGCATCTTGCCCTTTCCCTTATTGTTTTTATCAGCAGGAAAACCAACCAATTTGTAGCACTTTTCAATTTTATGACCTGATTTTCCACAATAAGTTCACTCATGAAGCCTGAAACAATCCTCTAAGTTGTGATTAGTCATGTCACAATGACTGCAGTACTTCTTGGTATTACTGGTGGATGGTTTCTTGGTACCATTAGACTGTTTGTAGGAAGCATAAGCATTAGACTCAGTGATTACTTCAACAGATTCAGTGACCTGTTTTTGCTTCTCAATTTTCTGAAGCATACCCAAAGCTTTATTAATGGAAGGTAATGGATCTAATGACAGAATTTGTGTTCTCATTCCATCATATCCAGCATTCAAACTCATGAGAAACTGGATGAGTTTACTGTTGTTCTCCCTTTCCTGCATTCTCTTGAAAACAGAACATGTGCAAGAACTGCACTTTCCACAGTCACAACCTGGTAGAGGATCCAGGCTGTCCAGTTTTTCCCAACTTGACTTAAGCTTGTTGTAGTACTCCATGAGAGCAGTGTTGCCTTGACTGATATCCCCCATATCCTTCTTGAGTTGATATATCTCAATAGAATTTGCCTGACCATAGCGTTCAGACAACTCAGACCACAGCTGTCTTGCAGAAGTCACATACTTCAGATTATCCCTGATGGTTTTATCCAATGAATTCAGAATCCACGCATCACCATCAGATCACATCTGATCCATTGTCTATACTTCTTATCAGTGGATGGAGGTTTAGTGATTGAGCCATCAAGAAAAGACTCTTTGTTCTTAGATGCCAGTGCCATGAGAACCTCATGTTTCCATCCAAGAAAATCAGCACCATCAAAGAAAAAAGTTATAAGGTGAGAAGTAGGCTGATCAGAAGTGGAAAGAAACAAGGGATCATCATAGAAATCATAAGCAGACGAATCATTTGAATTTGAATCAGGCATATTGTTTTCTTGATGTGTTTAAAGATTGAAATTTTGATGTAATGAATAGATGTTTTAAGATACGAAGATTTAGGATGAATGTATGAAGCTTTGTGATGAAGATATGAAGATTTTGGATAAAGATATGAAGATTTTGGATGAAGATATGAAGATTTATTGATGAATATATGAAGATTTATAACGCGGAAGCTTTATGAATTTGCCAGAATCGATTTCTCTGATACCATATCAAATCTACTGAATGTAATAATATGATTGTATTATGATTGTGGAGATTGAAATCTCATAGCTTACAATGAATGATATAGAGCAGTATATATAGGAAGTAGGAAACAGAATTAGGAAAGCTAAAGCTAACCAACTAACTGCCTAACTACCTTATAACAAACTCTAACTAACTGCTCTTTATTATCAATAGTATGTATTCTTGAATGGAATGTTTTGGGTAATGTACTATGTATGTATGTGTAGATGTATGTATAATATAAATTGAGTATATGAATGAATATCTTATTTATAGTATAAAGGTAGTTACCTTAGTATGTATTCTTGAATGGAATGTTTTGGGTAATGTACTATATATGTATGTGTAGATGTATGTATAATATAAATTGAGTAAAAGAATGAATATCTTATTTATAGTATAAAGGTAGTTACCTTAACTAAGAAACACAATATTACCAAATACTTAATACGAGTAATTCTATTTCGTAATACCATAAAAATACTTTCCTAATACTATAATTATAATCTTATGACTATCCTTGACATATATACTCCTACTGTATTAATTAGACCGTTGACTTAACTTGAGTTGTTGTTTGATCTCATGAGCTGACTTTTCTGAGTATTGGCTTAAACTCGGTAATTTCCCCTATTTATCTAAATTATAATTTTTAAATTTCTTATTGATCATATTTGACATCTCTGATCTACTTTATACGTGCGTTGCATGAATCCAACAAAAGACATAATTATAATTGATCTAACAGTATCAACTAATTGAGATGGGGGACTATCAAAACATCAATTGAATTTTTTTTAACAGTATCAAATCATTGAGACGGGGAGTATCAAAACATCAATTGAATTTTTTTTTAACATTATCAAATGAAAACTTCTGTGTGTTAGAGCCATTAGTATCAAGGATGACAATGTAAAGAAATGAACTTGTAAGAACAAAGAGCAGAGCAAAATAAAAATCGTTGCTTTGGTTTGAATGAGTTTGTATATTGATGTTTAATATTTGTGATGAAAGCTGTTGTACATGAGATGTGGTTTGTATATATACATTACATGACATGAGAAAGACCTAAACCTAGGACATAATCACATGGGCCTAGATATGTGGGCTATCAATCATTAGGTGACATAGAATGTTGAGCCCTCTTGGTAATTGTGTCATGTGACCCAGATATATTCAACACCCCCCGGCAAGCTGGAGGCTGAGTGAAAGAAAGCATTCCAAGCTTGTGTAAGAGTGTCCAATGTTGAGCAGATGGGAGAATTTTGGTGAAAACATCAGCAAGTTGAGAATTGGTGGGAAGGTAACGAAGGAGGAGTAGACCTTCCAAAACCTTATCTCTTGTGAAATGACAATCAAGCTCTATGTGCTTGGTCCTCTCGTGAAAAACTGGGTTCCTGGCAATGTGAAGAGCACTATTGTTGTCACAATGAAGAGTGACAGGCTTGAGATTAGGAACTCCCAGTTCTTCTAGTAATCTGGTTAACCAAGTGATTTCTACTGCAGCTTGGGACATGGCTCTATACTCAGCTTCAGCAGAGGACCTGGACACAGTACTTTGCTTTTTACTTTTCCAGCTCAGAGGAGATTGACCCAGCAGAACCACTCAACCAGTGATGGATCTTCTGGTTATAGGGCAAGCTGCCCAATCTGAATCAGAATAGGCATGAAGATGTAGCTTGTCAGATCCTGCCATGAGAATGCCTTGACCATTAGTGTTTCTCAAGTATTTCAGTACATGTTCAGCAGCTTGTAAATGAGCATCAGAAGGGTTTTGCATGAATTGACTGAGTACTTGTACAGCAAAAGATAGATCAGGTCGAGTATGAGTGAGGAAATTCAGCTTTCCCACAATCATTCTATAGTAGCTTGGATCAAATGAGGGAGGAGCATTGTCTTTTGGGAATTTGTGGTTCAAAGGGAGAGGTGTGGCAACTCCCTTTGTGTCAAGAAACCCAGTTTCAGTTAACAATTCAGTTGTGAACTTTCTTTGTGTGAGAACCAGACCTTCAGGTAGGTAGGTAACCTCTATACCCAAGAAATAATGCAGCTTGCCTAAGTCTTTGAGACCAAATGCAAGATGTAGTTGATTTTTGAGGTCTTCTATGTGAGAAGCATCTGAGCCTGTTACTATGATATCATCAACATAAACTGCCAGATTGGTGATGCTGTCCTTAGACTTTCTGATGAACAAAGAATAATCATTCTTTGATTGACTGTAGTTCATTGCACTCAAAAAATCACAAAGCTTGGAAAACCATTGTCTTGATGCTTGTTTGAGCCCATATAATGCTTTCTTGAGCCTACAGGCCTTGTTGTTGGGATTAGGTATTCCTTCAGGAACTTTCATATACACCTCCTCTGTTATGTCACCATGAAGGAATGCATTGTTAACATCCATTTGAAATATAGGCCATTTCTGATGCAGTGCCACACATATCATAGCCCTGATGGTAGTCATTTTGACAACAGGAGAAAAAGTCTCTTGAAAATCAAACCCAACCTTCTGACTGCATCCCCTGATGACCAATTTGGCCTTGTACCTCTCTGGAAGATCAGCCAATTCCCAAGTGTGGTTGGTCTCAAGGGCCTGAATTTCCTTTTGCATAGCCATCATCCATTGTGGGTCATTACTAGCTTCAACATAATTTTGGGGCTCACAGTAAGAATTAGATTGTTGAAGCCTTTTGTTGAGAATGAGGAGGTAATGCCTCAAAACTGACTACATTGCACCAGTGATGTTGCTGCCTAGCAACACCTGTGAATTGCTGTGGTTGAATAGATTGAGGAATGGTAACTTCATAGTCCTTGAGATGAGATGGTAGCTTTCTGATTCTGCCAGTGACTGGCACCTCAATAGCAGGCTCATTCAGAGGTGTACTGGATTGATCAGTAGATTGGTCAGTAGATTGATCATGATCAGTGTGAGTGGTTTCAATGGGACTGACCTCCTCATTGTTGTGGGAAACAGCAGTGGTATCTTCTGTTTCAGTGGATTCAGTGTGATCAGCAGCAGGATAAAAAAAATATAGGGTCACTCATTTCATTAGGTGGACATGGCAAAGCCTCTTTGTCAAAGTATTTGGACAAATTCTTGTTGTGGAATGGAAAAATGTTCTCATGGAAGACAATATCCCTGTTGTGGAACACCTTATGAGTATGCAAATCAAGGACAGTGTAAGCTTTCTTTCCAGTTGGGTAGCCAAGGAAGACACAAGGATTGGCCCTAGACTGGAATTTGTCTTTGTTTCTCTTCAAAGTGGCAGCAAAACACAAACAACCAAAGGACCTTAAATGATCATATTTGGGAGGCTCATCATACAACAACTCCATAGGTGACTTGTGTCCAAGGACAGTGGATGGCATTCTATTTATAAGGTATGTAGCAGTTAAAATGCATTCACCCCAATATTGTATTGGTAAATTAGCTTGGAAAAACAAGCTTCTAGCAGTCTCAAGTAGATGTTTATGTTTCCTTTCAACTACTCCATTTTGTTGTGGAGTTTTAACACAGGAACTTTGATGCAAGATGCCTTTAGAGGCATAAAAGTTTAAAGCTTGAACTTCACTAAATTCATACCCATTATCACTTCTAATAGTTTTTACATGTGCCTGAAAATGATTTTCAATGTAGGTGATGAAGGCTTTGAGTATGGGAAGAGCATTGCTCTTATGACTTAGAAGATGAGTCCAAGTAGTTCTAGAGTGGTCATCAACAATAGTTAGGAAATACTTATGACCCAAATGTGTAGGAGTATGATAATACCCCCACAAATCAACATGTAATAAATCAAACTTAGAATTGGAAAAACTGTCTGGAAATTTTAATCTATGAAACTTAGCCCTAGGGCAAATCTGACATACAGATTTGTTTGAAGATTTGCAATTATTGCTTACACTTAAAAACTTTAAATTAGAATAAGAAAGATGTCCTAATCTACAATGCCAAGTATCTAGGGACACTGTAGAGTTGTTTGCAGCAGCACAGACTTGAAATGAGTTGGTTGTGGATCCTTGACTATTGAGTGATGAGATGAGTGGATTTGTGGTCTTGAATTCAGCAATGTATAAGCCTTGTTTGTGTCTACCAAGGATGGTGGAATTGTTCATAGAAGGAACCTGAATAAGGCAAAAATTAGGAGTAAAAATGATGGGAGAGTAAAGGTCTTTTGTGAATTGACTCACTGAAATAAGGTTAAATTGGAATTCTGGCACATGTAAAACATTATTCAAAGTGATAATAGATGACAGTTTAACAGTTCCAGCATTAACAATCATGACTTTCTTTCCATTTGGTATAGTAATGTAATGAGGTGCCTTGAGTTTATGATAGGTAGTAAATAAATGCAGATGGGGGGTCATATGGCAAGAAGCCCCACTGTCAACAATCCATTCATGAGTCACAGTGTCAGGATCAATACCTGCCATCATAGCATGAGAATCATTAGGATTTATGTTGAACTTGTTCAGTTCCCCCATCATTTGATTGTATTCCTGGTTATGAAGCACTGCCTCTTCATTTCCTGAATCAACCTTTCCAACAGCAGCAGTCTCACCAGTATTGTTATTGCTTGCACCAATGTTGTTGTTCTTGTTCTGTCTGAGTTCAGGATGCAAAACAAAGCATCTCTGATTGCTATGTCCCCCAACATTGCAAGCAGTACAAAAATAATTGTTCCTCCTGTAAACCATTCCATTCTTGTTGATGTAATTTTTGTTGTTGGTGTTCATGTTGTTGTTGTTATTCATGTTGTTGTAGTTGGTGTTGTTAGGTTTAAAATTGCTAGAACTTGCTCCCTTGTATCTGTTCTGGCCCTTTTGATTTCTATTCCAGTTCCTAGCTGCCATGGCAGAAGCTTCCATGTTTCTAGCTGCCATAGCAGAAGCTTCCATGTTCAGCACAGCCTAAGATGAGATTTCCCTCTGTTTCTCCTCTTGGATCAGAAGGGCATATTGTAACACCCCAACTATCCGGCAAAGATAATTGAAGTGTTACCATCTCGGTTCCCCGAGGTACTGTTTCAAAAACTTCGATGAAAGAACATTTTATTATAAATATAAAGGTTTAATGATTACATAAACGTAAACAAATGAAAAGAATACAACTCATAACTACTCTACACTTCTAAACAACAAGGTATAACTCGTGACTCCTCGAAGTCGTCCCGCATCCCACGTGCTATCCATATAACCTGTATACAATCTGCTCCCCATATGATCAAGAACATCATATGGATCAACGCAGGCCACCCCAAGAGAGAAGGGTGACAGACACGCAACAACAAACGTCAGTTTCAATAAACAATATGCAATACGACTCAAGTACATGTGAATATGCAACATGACTACGATATGAACGATACCTCATCCACCAATCATCCCCCGGCATCGGGACACTGCACGCCCAGACATGCCTACAATCACATAAGGTACCCCGAACACGTCGGTGGTACCGGGCCCGAGAGTGTTGGAGCTGGTGTCCTCCACAGTTAGTGCAATAACTTATTAAATCTCTAAAAGGTTCACAGGGTATACTTTGTATTATTATCAGTTGATCCACGTTTATCAATAACGGTTGGCTTGCTAGATAAGTTTGACGTTATTGTCATACATATGGCGGTGATCAACTGGTCCCTAAAAGTCACACCTATAGGACACGTTTGAGAGATGTGACGGTATGAAAATACAGTCATGTTGATGTCTAATACGACTAAACAGTTAGTCGGAGTAATTGACTAAAAGATCAGTCAATGCGATGTTGAGATAATTATTTAATAAATAATATTGGCTAAGACGGATTAAAATGTTAATTCGTAAATTAAATATAAACGGTTATATTTAATTAATGTATATAATGGGAGCTTAGACGGATTAAATGATTAATTCGTAAATTAATATAAACGGTTATATTAATTAAGCTTGTTATACAATATTGTCATTTTATTATTGTCAGACCATTGTTAATATATCGACTGGGTTGACATATTAATATCTGACATTATAATTGACAATTTATAATAAAAACCCGTTAGGCATGCTTTTTAGCGATTGGGTCGAATCACGTATCAGAATAAGGAGAGAGTGGAAAGCCCACTCTCCCCTGGGTGATGTTTCGGCCGAATGAACAAGAACAAAAGGAGAGGTCTCTCTCCTTTTGCTTCGAACCTAATTCATATCTCACAAAACTAGGGTTTTGGAAACCGACTCTCTCAATTCTCTCAGATCTCACATCGGAAAAACTCACAACACGTTCTCTCAATATTGCAAGGCAATCAGAGAACATTTTTCTAGCAAAAGGGCATAGTCTCACGCGGTCTTGGGTGCAAGACTTAGGAGGAAATCTACTTTGATTTCTGTTCTTAGGCCATATTTACGAGGACCTAAGGTTGTATTCTTAATCCAGTTTTCGTTTTATGCATTTTCGTTTATGACGCGTATATTCACGTATTAAATTATTGTTATAGTCCTAAATTTTAAGGGGTGAATATACGGATATTCCCCACAAGTGGTATCAGAGCGAGGCCACGATAAATTTTCTATGTGATTTTAATAAACGATTGATCGAAAAAATTTTGCGAAAACCGTGTGGCTGCCGAGAGTTTCTTGCCCTATTTCGACTCGTTTTTCGATTTTGCTTATGCATATTGTTGTTTAATCGGTTAATATAGCAATATGTAATGTTTTGTTGTTGTTGTTTTGATTTAATACGGATTAGATCGAAATTGCAATGTTTTTTTTTTGTCGTTTATACAATGAAAACACAGGGTTTTGATTTTGTTTGTGCTCTCGATCGAGCGTATTACTACTCGATCGAGGCCTCCTGCTAAATTTTGTGTTTGTTCAAGTTTTTACAAACTCATGTGTTTGATCGAGTAGTCCCCGTACTCGATTGAATCGTGTTGCTAATGGAATAATCGATCGACCACGAGATCAGTCGATCGATTATTCTCTAAATGGCAGACCTGTCGATCGACTGTCATACCAGTCGATCGATTTTTCTCATCAGTCGATCGACTGGTATTGCAGTCGATCGATTATTTTTCCAGTCGATCGACTGAGTTTTTTCAGTCGATCGAATTTTCTTGTTCTTCGATCGAGAACTTTTGTGTCTCGATCGAGGAATTCTGTTTTGGCAGCGTTTGAAAAATAAAAATTTTTATGTTTATTTTTCTCTTTTGGCCAATAATAATATACATTATACGGATAATGTATATTAGCTTTCTTGTGAAACGGTTCACACACTATTTATTTTAAAACAGTTTAAAATAACGGATTATAAGGAGATTAAAATTGATGTGAGTAATAATGGTATTATCACATAATTTTAATCGTAATAGGTGGTTTGGATAAATTTATTAACATAATTACGGAATTATGTCACGAATGAATTTGTTTTAGTTGATGCATTTATTTATCTTATATATCGTTGAATGCATTGAATGAATTTTACGTATTTATTTTTACAAACGGTTGTAACTTAGTGTGTCCTTAGTAGATTGTGTTTTCGTAATGATGGAAACATGGTCTTGGTTGTAATTTTGAGGTCTCGTATCTCCGTTTTGGTATTTTCCATGTAATTACAGTTTTAATTAGAATGTAAATAGGTTTATTTTGTAATTTTAATTTGTAATTTTGAGAAGACCAAAGATGGAGATCGGATGGCTCACTCCCGCTGATTGAACCAAGATGGAACATCAAGACAAGCTTCTCGGGTCCAAGGATGGATTCCAAAGTTGTTTTATGTTTATTTTGGTAGGATAGGCCACACTAGGATTTTATTTACGTTTATTTTCTTTCTTTATGCTTTCATCGATCAATATTTTGCATCATATTCCGCCTAAAACCAAACCACCTAATATATGCATGAAAACTGACTCATATAGAGGTTACGCGTTAGTTTTCTATGACATACGGATGTCACACGTTTTTATTAAGCCATCACCTTAGTTTATTCATTCACGCAATGCTAGATATTCGTTCACTTAAAATGAATTAAAACAAGTTGATGGGATCTTCCTCTATAACTAAAATTGAGAATAGTCTTTATAAGTCAAACTCCTATGAATCCCTTCTTCGTCGGTAGGCATAATATGACCCCTTCTACGTCGGGTAAGTAGGAACTGTTGACTTATTTTATCTCAACATCATGGTTATGATGTTTTTCTCGTGACTATGGTGGACTAAAGATAGGATTTACGGAAATCTATCGACCAAGAGTTCTAACGGTAGAGCTAGCCAAGCGGTTGGCTTATCAATTTACAGAAATTGAGTATTGGGATCGTTTATAAAATTCTTGAGGGAGATCGATTATATGAATGCATGAGTCTACGAGTTTAAAGTAATTTTAAATAGACTTAAATCACTTCGATGAGTTGCTTATTTCGTTTTTGTTTATCTTCTTTTCAGTGTAGAACACGTTCAAACATAACTGCTAATAACAAATGGCTGGCCGTACGAACGACCCAATGCCAAGTGCCATATTGGACCGAGAGTCCTGGCTTCGGACCTTCATGAATCAGATGAATCAGTCTACTCGACTGAAGAATGATGGGTCAAACTTCGCGGACTGGGAGGCGGTATTACGGAATGCTGCCATAGCTGACGGTAAGCTCAAGTATCTGATTGAGCACATCCCGCCAAACCCAGGCCCCACGACTGAAGCTAACGAGTTGCTCGCGTATAGCGACTTCATCATGGAAGCGGGTGCGATAAAGAACGTACTCATCTTTGCAATGGAAACCAATTTGCAGAGACGCTTCATAGCCCAAGGTGCAAACAAGATTTTCACCACGCTCGCTAACGAGTTCTCGAAAGCTCCGAGAATCGTTACTTATGAGCATACCTGTCGCTTCTTTGATGCGAAACTCCAGAAGGGCCAAGCTGTTAGCCCACACATTCTTAACATGATTGAGAATGTCGAGAAACTGGAGGCCCTTAATTGTAAGATCAGTGAGAGCATTGTCATTGACCGAATGCTTCATTCACTTCATGATGGGTTCGCCCTTTTCAGGGCCAACTATTACATGAATGACATGAAGAAATCTCCTCATGAGCTCCACTCACTTCTCGTACAGACCGAGAAGGATCTGAAATTGAGTGGGAGCATGAAGCAAGATGTTCTCATGATCGCAAATAAGGGCAAGGGTAAGGGCAAAGCTCAGGCAGACCTAGCGGTAGGTAAGCCGAAGTTTAAGAAGTCAGGATCTGGTAAGAGTGGGCCTGGTGAGTCAAGAAACTCACAAGGCAAGACAAAAGAGAACAAGGACGGTAACATGGAATGCCACCATTGCCACAAGACTGGGCATTGGAGGCGTACATGTCCTGTGTACCGTGAGGACATCAAATCAGGTCGTGTTATTCCTGTCGGTATGTCTTCTTCTTCTTATATTCACATGATTGAGATTAACCATGCAAGTTACGGAACTTGGGTATTAGATACTGGTTGTGGTTCTCATCTTTGCAATCATGTGCAGGGCCTCCGAAACATCGAACCCCTCGTAAAGGGTGAGGTGGACCTGCGTGTCGGGAATGGAGCAAGAGTTGCTGCCGTCTCGAGG
>JAGPOY010000598.1:7166-22150 GCA_018983105.1 Silene uniflora | reverse complement strand
CGTTCCAACCCAGTTTTATATATATATATAAGATTGACGAAAAATAAAGTTTAGGAGTACACTTAGTGATAATGACAATAATTAGGATTACCACCCCCCTTTATACTAAAAGAATAAGAGGGCTCTAAATTTTCCCGCCAAAATGTAATGTTCTATGATTGTTCCTTTCATATTAATTAATTCAATACCATAAATAGAAATACTACTACTAATTCCAATCTCCTATCTAATAAGTTTCATTTCAAACTCCATCTACTTATATAACGAAATAAATGAGATTTTTTTTCCATTAAACTATTATCTTTTCTTTAAAATATTATTTTCTTCATTAATTTATAAATTATAATGTGTTGATCAAAATAAATTAGAAGTGGTATGAAATTATAAAATACGGAGTACAAATTACCAACACTTTATGATAAAAAAAATTCATTACAGATTTCATGATACTCCAACTTTTTTTATTAGTTTTGCAGTTTAATTTTATCTCATATAAAATTACAGTGAGTTGAAATATGAAAAATTACGGTATAAATTTGGAATAAATAAATAATACACAAAAAAATAAATATTTATAAATATCGCACATTTATTGCGCGGGATCTATACTAGTGTATGTTATAAAGAATGTAGAGGTACACGTAGAAACTCGAAAAATTGAGGATATCGTATAGAATATCCCATAATATAAATACAAAATAGTGTAAAAAGGAAGATATTAGACGACGGGTTGCTAAGAGCAGAAGACCTTAATTGAAAGACCTACCCGAATCAGAACTAGTCCTCCAAATCTCCAATGGCGGCAATTCTCGCATAAAAACGCTTCGCCCATCATCATATCATACCCAATTAACAAAATTGAAGATACTCCCATCAATTTCTGAACAAGTAAGAGAGATTACAATCAATAATCAATAATGGGTAAACAAAAGGGTGAAAGTGGAAGAAGCAAAGCTCGTGCATCCAGCAGCAGGTTTACTCATCTCTTCATCACAATCAATCAACTTTTTTTATTGTTTTTTTTTGATATTTCAGTTGTTTTCGTTGTTGGGTTTTTGTGGGTTTTGGTAGTTTAGTTTAAAGTTTCAATCTTTATGATATTTTAAGTTCAATTAAGTGCAAAATTTGATGAATTTGATGATTTTTCAGCCTTGCTGCCACACTTGTTCCTGTGGGCACAGCTCAAATTGGGTTTGGTGGTTATTTGGGAAGTACTCGGGTTGATTCAGCTCTTCATGCCGAGGAGTCGGGTTCTTTTAAGGTGAACTTTTCGAGGTTTTCGATTTAATTCGGATTATGTTGATCAATTTTGTGTAATTTGATTGCTGTAGTTCAAACGGGTGAAAATTCCGTTTCGAGTTTCCTTGTTTAGCTTAGTAGTGCTGTGGTGGTGAACAATTTAAGTGGTTTGAATATAGGGTGTTGATGGTGAGATGGTGCAATACTTGAAAAGACTTGCTAGAAGAGACCCTACTACAAAGGTGATTTTCTCGGCTTGGTCTTTTAATCGTTTGTTATTTATGTAATACGAAGTAATACTTCTTTTGTTTCTGGGGATAGTTCGTATTTCATATCAGTCCATCTTAGAAAATTGTTTACGTTTTTTGTTGAGTCAAGTTTGTGAGGTAGAGAATGAATGTGGGAGTTTTTAGCCCACTTGCACGATCTTAGTAGCAATTAGCAAATGTAACCTATATGTGAGGACAAAGCGAGTGTTGTGTTGAAAGGTGTTAGTATTGATAAGACAATAAGAAGATGACACTTTGCTCGAGGGATGGGAAGAATATCTTGAAAGCAAGTGCATAGATATGTACAATTTGAGATAAGGAGTCATTGGGCTAACTGCTTAAACTGCTGATTGTTCTTTTGGATCATAGGATATATATGAAATCACACGAGTTGCTATCAGTTTTATCACTGCTGTTAAGTATATGTTAGAATCAAGGCAAAAACGGCTTTTTACTCTTTTTAGTAGTTGCGGAATGTCTGCGGGCTCCCATGGGAGATGACATATGACAAGACGTTGTAAGTTTTTTTTCGAAATGCAAATTGAGTAAAGCATTAGAGGATATCTAAATCTGAGCAAAAACTACGCACAAGGCTCCAAGTCTCATAGAGAAGCTAAACCACGTCTGAGTATACTCTTCAGAGTGATTCATTCTTGAATATATAGTAGAATTATGCTCAACTGAATACACTTAGTAGATGTACATATTGTGATTTCTGATCATCAGAACAATGCATGAAGACAATGGTGGTGTGAAGAGACACGAGGATGCAAAAGTAGAGAAAACTCATAATCCCTGTATAAAACTTTTAGAATCCCTCCATTTTCCCTTCCCTTATCTTATATTCCTAATAAATCAAAGACAGTTTTGAAATCTGACAAAAACCTTTCGGTAGAAGTATGTGCACTTAGTGATATTGATGAAGAACTCCGACCTTTGTATTAAGAGGTTATCTGGTCCGAATAATCTAGTGTCAGAAAGATGCAAGTGGCAAGATTTTATATGCTGTTGGTTTTTGTTAGATGGGCCCTGACTCTTGCCCTTCTGGAG
Organism: Silene uniflora; assembly: GCA_018983105.1. Lineage (NCBI taxonomy): Eukaryota > Viridiplantae > Streptophyta > Magnoliopsida > Caryophyllales > Caryophyllaceae > Silene > Silene uniflora. Next base: position 19,592 of record JAGPOY010000598.1, on the reverse strand, counting down.
TTACTTTTCAAACTTTCGTTGATGAACCGTATCTTCTTCCAAGAATATATGTGTGACTTCATATGCTATCTATGAGAAGTAAATGACATATGCTGCTTAATTTTTTATGTATTAAGACGAATCATCTTTTTTTTTTTTTTTTTTCCGCTCTATATTGATCTTGAAGTGCTGCTATCTTTTGTTACTACAGCTTAAAGCTTTGAATTCTTTATCGGCACTACTGAAGGACAAGTCTGGGAAGGATGTTGTACTGATTATTCCACAATGGGTAAGTACTGTTTTGGACCCTTGTTTATGCTGTAGCCTATAGGAGTAATTGTTATTCAGGCCTTATCCTTGTGGGGACATCTTATGACATGATCATCATTAGCGAGTCAGGAATATAAATTTTTAATGCCTGTTTTCTTAGTAGAGTAGTGTTCCTAATATTATATTGGTATGCTCTCAAGACACTATAATAGATATTATCCTGGGGAGAGGCTTATCTTTGTTTTCAGTAGAACATTTTGTGCATGTTAATGGGATTCCTCATTGCCCAAGATTTGGGATCCGAGTTGTTGTGGAGACTATTGGTTTGGTAATTGATTTTTGAGTACTCGAGATGTGTCGGCAATGGGCATGGTACGAGACCGCCCTCATTATGCAACAGAATTTAAGGTTGTCGTTACGTTAGTTCCCGTTATATAATGTTTTTCCAAATATCGTTGAAAGTTTACCATAATTTTCATGAATTGCGCGTTGTTCCTTTTAAGAAAAAAAGGTAAATTGGCAGATTAGCAAGTGATGAATGTGTGTATCTAAAAAACATCATAAGATAGAGAACATGGACTCTTACATGAAAAATAATCTCAAGAATCTGATTTCAAGAAAAAGTAAAGAAATAACATATGATATGACATGGTGGTCAAAGCTTGTTGGAAGGGAAATGCTTATGGGAACAATTTTCCGTCAATAACTAATAAAGTGAATACTCCTAAAGTTATAGATTTTTTGGAATAAAGTCTCACCTTTGTCAATTTCAATGAACAAGTTCCATCTTCTTTATGAACTCTTTCTCATCCTTTTCTTGTTGCATCTAGTGTGAAGAGTATTTGGTGTTTCTGAAAATCACTGTATTGGCTTATGTGAACTTTGTGGGATTATTATGGTGCAAAGGTCTTGAAACTTCATCAAAGGGGTATAAAAGAAGTGTATAATATGGCCACCCAGCCCATGCATCTTTGTGAGGCACTGCACAGTACAAGGATGGTGATTTCTTTTATCTAGAATAGATATTCCTGATCCTGAAGATTCACTTGATGGCGTTACCTTTGGCAATAAAGGACTAAAGGGAGCATATGACCATGATTTGGCCATGTTTGAAAGCCTGAAAATGAGTTTTTAATAGTTCAAGGAAGTAATAATGCCAACGTCCCTTTCATAGATAAATAGCGGGCTAGAGAGTGAGGAAATTTGGAACCAACCTTAACCCTTGCGAAAATCTTGTCAAAATTAAGAAAAAATTGCATGCTAGGCCGTATGTTTATTCTTGTGACCCTAGTAGTTATAACCATATCGCATAGTGTTTGATATTTGAGGTAAGCTTTGATGTCACTCCCATATTGTCTGGTGTGCACTTACTGATGAAGGTTTTGATTATTTTTTTTTTAAGATATTGTTCTCTTCCATGTCCTCTATTTGACCTTACTTTCTCATTAATTTTTTGAAATCAATTTTGATATTACTTTCCTCTGCGACCTCAGTCTGACTTGTGCTTTCTGATTAAGGGTTTTGAATATAAAAGGCTTTTGATGGATTATAATAGAGAAGTTCGACGTGCAACTCACGAGACGATGACCAGCCTCGTCACTGCAGCTGGGTTAGTAATATTCATTTTCTAAGGTGGATTTACATTGTTGTTATGTCTCCCAGACTCCCAGTACAGTCGGCGATCTACTCTCACTAGTTTCTTTGAAATGGACGAATGAAATTTTAGTTGATGCCAAATGAACTTTATTTTCTGGCAAAAGTAACATTTTCTCTCTTTTGCAGAAGGGATTTGGCAGTGCATCTTAAGTCTCTCATGGGACCATGGTGGTTTGGTCAGTTTGATTCAGTCTCGGAAGTATCGGTAGCTGCTAAGCGGTCACTGCAGGTTCCAAGCATTTCATTCACTATTATTGTTCTTGATTGGTGGTTAGGGCATTAGCTTGCTTATCAAGCCCAATTGTTTTCTGTAGTACTAAGAAAAACTAGTCAACTTGAGCTTCTGTCACGGTGTCACCTATGCCTGTTATCCATATGCCCAGCCCAGATGATAAAAATTCTGTGCCAGGAGATATTTGGCATGGATGGTTACATAAGCTTAAATAAATGCATTTTGTCTATTAGTTTCCGTTCTGCTATCAGATTTCACTGCTATATGAGTGTAACAACCAGGCCTACAAGTCTACAACTCATCGTCATTTTAGACATTATGTCACGAGATGACACTTTAACCAACCGTGGCAATTAGCCGAATATCTAGGAAGAGGCTCATGCTCAAAGGAGGGTGGGGGGTGGCGCAGGCCGCCTTCCGCTTCAATAACAAAGAGGCTATGCCCAAGTGATCCTTCAACGAAAATGAAAAAAACCATTTGCTATCTATCTAAAAACTGTGGAGGGATTTACAAGGCATTTTAAAATTTAAATTAGTTCTGCCAAACTGGCGTGGAATGGATATACGTTAGTATGACAGTATGACCTTCTTTGTATTAAATAGCTTTTTTTTTTCTATAGAATGCTTGATATGTATGCCAAATTTATTGATTAAAAAGAAAAAAAAAAATCAAAGAATACTGATTTTTAGAGAGTGATATTATTGAACGCCTATCTGTTGTGGTCTAAAATGCTGACGAGAATTACCCTCTCTGGACTTTGCCAGAATGTTTTCTTTCTTGTTTCTAGCTAGGATAGTTAGCAGTGAAGATGGAAGAACCTCTAAACAGAAATTTGTTCCCCAAATTTTATTACATTTCTCAGCGCTTTTTGGTACACAACGAGGACATCGTAAGATCATAACAAGATGTGTGGAAAGAGAAATTTTGTTTCTCTAATCAGAACCTTGGCATGTACCGCTTATCTGATTTTCACAGTTCCAGTCTCTTACTCTTTTTAGGTGCATAGTGTTACGAGGGAAAATTCTTAGAATCTCCAGTCGAGGAGTCGAGGAGAGCTCGTCGTGAGTGGGAGTTGGAGAAACAATGTTTATGCTATCTAGGATAATAGGATATTACAATATTTGACTTTGTTTGAGGGTTTGTTGCCAGAACTCTTTTCCTATTGGTCTTTTAGTTCATTGATAACTCGTTTATTTTTTCCTATTAAAGAGAAAAAAAAAGATGAACCCTTTGTTTTTCCTGTGAAGGCCTCGAAGAAGTCCTACTAAATCAGAGCTCACTGCCAAGCAACTATTTTTTTTTTTGGCAGTGTCGTCTTTCATTGTTATCTAAATTTCATTAGGATCATGTATTCATGCTCAAAAATCTATTACGTATAATGATAAGTATCCATATGATCATGATCCACTAAAGTGAAGGGTCATACACTTGAAATATAGATTATCATGCAAATTTGGCTGGGCTCCTTCAGTTGAATATCCAGTATTGCAAACTCTATACTATTGCATAATGCGTCCTTTAAACCTCTACCAGCATGTTCAAGAATAAAGGAGCTTGATAAATAGAAATGGTTTTCTACCCTTGTAACCCTAGAGATGTCCCCTACTGACTTGGAAAAAGAGAATGAAGAAGAGTTGATTAGCCGAAGTTTGGAAGATGATTTGTTGGCTATATGTTAATATACTTGGTGAAAAAATATCATCGTTTATCTAATGATAATACTTTCACACGTCTAGAGTTAAAACTCCACTTTTTGAAGTCGTATAGTTGGAGTCGAGCTCTCCACTTGGATCAACTTCTTACTCCCTCCTTTCCCCTAAAGATTTGATTATCGTGATAATTTGAGAGAAATTGCTTTGCTCATTTGCTCTCATTTTTTGTATATGGACGTCGGCCTCATGGTGTCTTTTTGTATATGGCCATCACGACGTCACACCTTGGTCTCCTTTAATGAATACTGCCACATCTTTCTTATCATAAAAAAAGAGTTTTCTGTAGCCAGTATAGTTGGCTAGTTGGCCTTTGTCGGAGGTGCTTCTAGGTGGTCTCATCTCGTATATACTCGGCCTTTTGCTCTTACCAATTTTCCTTGTCGTATAGTTCTTTTCTGGTTGCTGATAGCGTAGACAGTTGAAAAGGGGGTTGTGAGTTGTGACTAAGGATTTCGCTTTATTTACTGTAAAGGACTGAAATTTGTGAGACTGCTAATTTCAAATCTGGCTTTACCTTGGCGATGGCACATGTAATGCACTCTAATATGTCTGTTCCTCTGCAAAAATATCTGTGATTATACTATGACTACTTTGTTGGGTCTCCTCTTCAACCTATATATGCACATGTTTGTCATTTCATATTGTGCATTCCAAATAACTAGTCGGGGTGACTGGCTAAAAGTAGGATCTGTTTGCTATTGAACAGGTTGCCTTTCCATCTCACGAAAAGAGACTGGATGCACTGATGTTCTGCACGTCGGAAGTGTTTGAGTATTTGGGTGATAATTTAAAGCTGACACCGCAGAGTATGGCTGATCTTGCAGTCGCTTCTGACGAGTTGACAGAAATGCATCAACGGGTATGTACCTAGTCAAATCTCAAATGTCAATTGCAATGTCAGATGTCAAATGTCAAATGTCTAATGTCTAATGTCAATTGCAACTAGTTAGTCTATATGCTTTATGACATTCATAGATCTAATGGAACTTTTAAGTCTTTTAGGATAACTTATATATTTTGTAGACAGGTGTTATTAGTTTAGTTAGTTGTGCTGAGAAATGAGAAATCTCTCAACTTGTAATACTTCATTATATTCTTTCATGTATGTGAAGTAGCCATCTTTTGGTGCAATTCTTGACACAATTTTCATTATGAGTATCTTGTATTGTTTACACATGGGTAGGGTTGCCTACATATGATCCTCCTTACCCGCCATTTGGGGAATCATTGAGGACTGTTTTAATGCTGTTGTTACTTTTCTCTTGTATGTTGGTTTTTCATGATGTTTTGCTTCCCCTTTTAACATTGCTCGACTGCTCGTCCTTTCATTTTTTCCGTCTCTTTCAATTGATGTCAGGTTATTTCATCATCATTATTGGCTCTTGCTACTCTACTTGATGTTTTACTGGGATTAAAATCTGCTAAAGTCAGCTCTGATGAGTCAAACAACCTACCAAAGAATGCTCTGAAAGCCCGGGATGTGGCAATCTCTTCTGCAAAAAGCTTGATGTCTGCTCATCGTAACTTCCAAGATTTTTTGAAATCTCATGATTCCGTTGTTCGGACAGCTACATATACAGTATTGCGAAGTTTCGTCAAGAATATTCCCGAGGTTATTGGTGAAGAAGATGTGAAAGCTCTTTCACCTGTTATACTGGGTGCTCTTCAAGAAAAGGACCCATCTTGTCACACAGCATTGTGGGAAACAATTCTATTTTTCTGCAATCGTTTTCCTCAAAGTTGGTCTCTTATAAATTTTCAAAAAACATTTTCAAATCGCTTTTGGCAGTTCCTCAGAAACGGCTGCTTTGGATCACAGCTGGTCTCGTACCCTGCATTGGTCCTTTTACTAGATGCTTTACCCCCAGAAATTGTTGGACTGCAGTTCTTTATTGACTTTTTCCAGAATCTATGGGCGGGAAGAGATGCATCTCATCCTAGTAGTGCTGATCGCTTGGCATTCTTCCTTACCCTGAAAGAGTGTTTCCTTTGGGTCTTAAATAATGCATCAAGGTAATGTTTCTTCTTGGCAAATATATTAGCATGTAAATCGTTATTTATATATTTATTTACGTGTTGCTTGTACTATATTTTTTTTCTTTTATGTTTGACTTTAACCTATTAGGCCTCATTCTAGTGATTCGTTTCATTGTAGTAAATATCTGACACACAATGCCATTTATCTTAATGCGTCAGGATTTCCTGTACCTTAAGGACTTCTAATAGCTGCCAATATCTTTCTATTATGGATGATATTTGACCAACGCTGTCAGTACATGGCTGATATTCGACTGAGATGGTGCATCTTATGCCAATATATAACCACCACGACCAATACTATACCGATAAAGCCTGTATGATTGATAAAAGTAAGACCTGATAAACGCACTATTGTCTACAAGCATAGTAGTACACTATCATGACCGTTACTTCAATCAGGACTGATGTCCAATACAATACGATATTTTTGTTTATTTATGTGTAATGCAGCTTTCAAGTAATGAGGTGGCTTGCATATTAGCCTTAAGTCTATATCTCTCGTTTAGCTTGAATTAATTTGGTTCAGGTGAATTAGTTTCAGACTTTCAGGTGAAGAGAATAAGAAAATACAGAGTAGTAATACTCTTGGTTAATATAAAAATTTGTTCATTGTGATTCGACATGGTTCACTCCCATCCAGTCATCTAATTTTCATGTGTTTTCTTGTTTTGCTAGATATTGTAAGCAAGAAGATGTTTCCTCTTTCCGTTTGTCTCTTCTTGACAACATCCTTGTGAAGCTTTTGTGGCACAATTTCTTGTCTGACTCTGAGACAAGACATGGAGAGATAGTTGAATCTGGTAAAAATGAAGATGCTTTTTCAGAGATACCGAAATTGTTAGATAGTCATCTATTCGAGATAAGGCAAGGGCACTTGCATGATACAGGGGAATGTATCATCAATATTCTTTCTGGTATCTACGCTTTAGATTGTCAACTGCTCCTTCTGTTCTGTGAAGCATTTCAGGAAAACTGCCTTAAGGCATTGCAGCAAACAGTTCATGCAGATGAAACTAGTTACAGTCTAATGCAAATTAATCGGTTTATAGTCATGGTGGGAAAGTATGCAATTTCAAAATCTGAAAGCTGGCCTCTAGAGTTTCTGGCTGGACCTCTTTTGGAGAAAACTCTGTCACTAATTATATCTGCGGTAAGTTCGACATTTTTTTTTTGTATGTGCAGTCTTGCTTTCAAATTGAATTCTCTTCTCGTGGAGTTCATTCTTGATTTCATGGTTGTTGCCTGCTCTTTTTTTACCAATATAGACTGTGTTAAGAAATGCATGGGAAGCCTTCTGATTGAAATTTACCGTCTTAAACCTTGTGGCTTAGGGAGTTAGGGTTAGCGGTTTTTCCTGAGATGTTTTTATTTGTGGACAAGCTGATAAATTTTTTTCTTCCTCTTTTAGAAGAAGGTTCTGATTTTACTCACCTTAAAACATTAGTTTGAAGGCCATCCATTCATGATTAATATTTTAACAGATAAGGTATGGATGTATATGTCACTCATAGAACTAATGAAACATGGTTGAAGTAGACGAGTGCAAAGTTTCAATGTGATTCCGATATCACCCTTCCAAGGGGAGATTCTATCACACAACATTTGGGTTTGAGCCGTCATTATATGGTGGGTTGTGAAATAGTGTCACTTTACGGGAACCTTTGAGGCACTGGACATTTCTTTCAAGATATTGATCTTATTATTCTATTCTTCTCTTACGTACTATGAGTCAGTTAATTAGCTTTGCTCTGATCAGAATCATCAGATATTTGTTCTTACTTGTTTTCTACTCGTATATCTGCAAGACAACCGTTTAAGGTGTAGAATTTATCGATATATGGATCTTCAAATGCTGTCTTTAGCAGGCACCTCTTTAAGGATCTTGCTGATGATCTGTTTGTGTATTGTGTGGCAGGATTCAGTAGATTCAGTAAACTTTCTACTAGTCATGGTTTCTATATTTGGACCAAAAAAAACCATACAGAAAATTATTTCTAGTGAGGAGACTGCTAGTGGGATCGGTGCTGATGTCACTGATGGGGTCAATAGAGAACCCAACAAATTTCTGAATGCTTTTGAGAGAACATTTGTACGTTGGTGTTTCATGGGAAATGAGAGCTTAGTTGATTCCCGGATGAATGTTTTGCTTGCATTGCTAGATGAGGAGTGTTTTAGCGAGCAATGGGATACCATTATCTCCTATGCTGCTGTTGCTGGTACATCTCACGTTGGAAGGTTGGCTACTCTTATTCAAAAAGTAAGGAGTTTGACAAGGCAAAGATCAGGAGTCCATAACAACAAATTTTTCCAAATTTCCTCTTGGCAGCATGAGAAGCTGGATTCAGTTGCATTTTCTGTTATGTCGAGTGCTCCTGAGTCTCTTGATTCTCATGTGAAGTTCATACGGTATGGTTCATGTTTCAGATTTATGTTATTTGTGATTGCTTTCCAATATGGTCTTTAAGCTTTTTGCTGAGCTCAAGCTCAATGGTGACTTTCATTGTTGTTGGGGAGGGTCCTGGTCCATGCTAGATTTGTAAGACCATATACGTTTCGGTTAATTTTTCATTACCAGTGGAGCCAAAGACTCGTATTCTTTGGTATCTGATTATGATGGAATAAAAATGGCTAACTAAATTGTCTGTGCTTTATATTGTGAAGTAGCAGTCATTCTGCTACACTGTTCAGGCTGTTTAGTTATTATCATGGTCATCTCTGATACTTGGTGGACTTTCTGCTGCAGAGCTGTCCTCGGTGGTTCCATGGAAGATGATGATATATCTTTTCTTTCCAAAAATGCGGTTGTCCATGTTTACGAGAGAGCATTTGATGAGTTAGCAGCTTTCATTATGGAGTCTCCTTTTGCTTGTGTCAGAAAATTCGGTTCATTATCACGTTCTCTAGTGAACTCTTCTGCATCAGAAATAAAACATAATGTAGATGTGGGACATGTGGCTACGAGGGCTTACTTTGCTCTTGAGATTCTTAGTAGCAGCACTTTTACCTTGAAGTCATATTGTAAGGAGAGTGAGTTGCTTCTAGGCGCTGCAGGTGTTATGTTTGTAATTGACTGGGACTGCTGTTTATCGCAATTATTAGGCACCGAGTTAAAGAATTGTTCCCAGGATCATATAATGGCGAGAGAGAAGTTTGGTAGGGCGATGAAAGAATTCCGTACTAGCATTGACAAACAATTCTGGAAAAGTTTTCCGGCACAATTTCGTGCTAAACTAGGGAGCCTTCTTGTTCAATTTAATAGGTCCTCTATTTTTGTGGACGACACATTTGATACTGGTGTAGTAACGTCTTTATGCTGCAAATGGATGGTTGAAGTTTGTGAATGTCTGTGTGTAAGTCAACTCGAGGAGCAAAATTTAATCGACAAGCTTTTAGGCAGTGATGACTTATGGCCACAGTGGATCATGCCAGCTAACAGCACAAACGAAGAGAAAATTACTTTCAGACTTGAGCATGCACCTACTGATGTTCCTGTAAGTTAATTTTATGGCTGGGTCCTTTTTAATTATTTAGGTTTCTTTTTTTTCTTCATCAATTTCTCCTCTGTTCTAATCATTTGGAGGTAAGTTTGTGTACAGTTGATTCTTTCTTTGCTTATTAAAAGTTTCTTTTAAGATGCTGACGACGGGCATAATGTGGATGCCAAAGTGACCTCTTGTATTCTATTATAGAATTAGTAGTTTAGTACTTGTATGCATTTGTCAATTGCTCCGAAAATGTTCAGGATTGCATAACTGTGTCTGCGATTTTGTATACATAGTTCTGGACTGGTTTTCACTTCAAAAACTTTTTTTTTTTGGTGGGAGCAACTTTTATAAATCTTATGCACCTGGAGGATGCTTATAACGTTTAAGAGTACCTGAATGAATTTGTACTCTGTGGTTTCTTAGTGTTTGCCCCTTTTTCAGTTATCCCCCTAATAAACAAATGTATTTTTTGTCTTGCTTTTAGTACTGGTTAATTACCCATCATCCTTGGCAAATATGGATGATTTTTACTGTAAAAGTGATTGTTGTAGCCTTCTAGCTTTCAAGGACTGGGATTAATATTATTAGAACACTACTCCAGTGCCATAAAGGCTGTCGCCCTTGGCAAATAGGAATGGGGGTTGATGTATGCAAACCTTAAACCATTGTTTTCAACATAGAGAGGTTATTTTTAAATGACTCAAACTGAAACTTGCGTTGAAAATTGCTTCGAATGCCGGCTACTTCATAACATAAGAAGTACTTGCAATTTTGTAAGCCATTTTGGTTAAAGTGGCACACCAAAATACGTGTAATTTAGTTCATACTTTCCGTTTCTGGGTACCTTTTAATACGTTTGTGGCATTTACACTTTACAGTGGCTAGAACACTTCAAATATACTCAACTATTAAATTTTTATTTTTATTTTGTGACTGCAGGTATTTCGGACCCATGAATTTGTTGCTCTGATTGACAAACTTATTTTGGAAATTGGCGTCGCTAAAATGTTTGTTGCATGTAATCCACATCCTACAGCTACAGAAGAGGGTCAAAGCGAAAATTACGAGCTTGCTGCTTCTCAGTCTAAGTCTTTCCGAGCTTGGCTCGTGGCTGAAATGTTCTGTACTTGGAAATGGCCTGGCGGTTGTGCTTTAGGAACACTTTTGCCTTCTTTGATCTCCTACGTGAAAAGTGAACAAGGGGGAGAGTCAAGTTTTGTGTTTGACTCAGTATTGAACATTTTGCTTAAGGGTGCTCTTATCTGCGGGACAAATGGGCAGTTAAGGTTTTTTAATACGTGCCCACCTTCAAATACAGATCTTGATGAGATTGAGGAACCTTTCTTAAGAGCCCTTGTGTCTTTACTCGCCACTTTGTTAAATGAAGGAATATGGAACCAGGAGCAAGCTATTGAATTCTGGCAATTGCTAATATCTGATCTTTATACGGGACAAGAAACAAACATAAATTGTCTGAGGATTCTTCCGCTTCTTGTGCCTGTTCTTGCACAATTTTTGCACGAGAGTGGAGGCTCCAATGACATGGTCATAGATTCCCTGCCTATTTCATTTAGAGAAGATGTTCAGGATTGGCTTGGAAAGACGCTGGCATTTCCATCTCTAATATCATGGACTTCTGATGAAGGTAATCACTATATTAAGGAAGTGCTGAATAGAGTATTTTTTTGCATTTTTGTTTCAAGGGGAGATTTGCTTTTCCTGGCTTTGGTGGGATTCTCGGAGTTTATTTCTAACATTTATTCGTATGTATGTTATTTTTCTTGTAATATTGAATAGGTGTCAGCCTATGTTGCTGCACTCTTGACTTATGTTACTCCGACACTTCATATAGATTGTTGACTTATGTCAAGAGGTGATCTTATTGTTCTAATGTTTCTATTTGGGAACATATGCTTACAGATATAAAAGAATGGTTCCATCTGGCTTTATCATGTTTCCCTTTAAGAAGAACAGAAGACATACACCAGTTGAAACTGCGTCCAAGCTCTTTGGAGACGAAACATTTACTTGATTTGTTCCGTAAGCAAAGGCATGATGCTAGCTTGTCAATTGTTAGTAATTCATTGCCAGTGGTACCAGTATTGCTGTCACGTTTGATGGTTATCGTAGTAGGATACTGCTGGAAGGAATTGGATGAAGAAGAGTGGAGATATATATTATCCCACTGGAGGAGCTGGACTGAGTTAGTAGTTACAATTATGGAAGAAGCTGCGGAAAACTTGGACATTGAAAATGGTGATAATTTAGAGGTTACAGTCAGCAAAGTAGAGCAACTCATGCATAATTTGGATTCTTCTCTTGTGGATATAGCAATAAATGCCCTTTATGGTTTTTCTTATCTAATGGAGCTGAGTAAATGCCATCCATCGGACCAAACTGAGAGCTTAACATTCTGCACTTCAGAAGTATGTCAATTTACTATTGATCAGATTCAAGAGGGGGTTCTCCGAATATTCTTCTCAGCTGGCATTTCGGAAGCTATTGCAGATTTGTTATCCTGTGAGGGTCTCTCCATCATATCAAGAAGCCATGCTACTTGTCCACACTTTTGGAACTTGGTTTCACGTACTGTCATAAATTCGTCATTGTCATTGAGGGAAAAAGCTTTCAAGGCAGTTGAGCTTTGGGGGCTTAAAACAAACGTTATTAGTTCATTAATGTCCATTTTATTTTCTTCTAAACTCATGTCGACCGTGCAATTTGCTTCTTTTGTTCTCCTTTCTAGCCCACCACTCTCTAGCAGTGCCATCATGAAGGAGAATGTTTCAGATTCTCTACCTGGAACTAGTACTAGTGTTTCAGTATCTGATAATCTTGATTTGCTTGCTGAGAGTAATCTACTTAGAGACGAGATACATCGGCTATTATGTACGTCACCCACTGAGATACTTGACCAGGATTTGGAAGCTCAAGAAAGAGTAAGTCTTCTCGATATTGTTTTACATCTTTTGGTGGAGACTGACTTCTTTTGTTGTGCTATTTTTTCTTTTGATGGAGCTTGACTTTGCCTTTTGTTTTGTTACTGTATTA
>JAGPOY010000596.1:0-31838 GCA_018983105.1 Silene uniflora | reverse complement strand
CTACCCGTTAGTTATAGGGACAAGTGGACAATAGGTTATGAAGATGATTAAATCGCCCTTTTAAAAAATTTCTAATTGATATTGAGTCTCATAAATAAAATAGCTAAACAAATGACCGAGACGAAGGAAGTACTTACTAAGTCAGTCATGATATACGTTTCATCTAAAAATCTATTTTTCGTTTAAAGTTCATATATAATTACATTCACATGATTTTATCTGCGCCCGGTTAGTTTGTAGTTTTGGATACCCTTCGTTTTAGTCATTTGTTTATCTTTGGTTACATGAGTTCCAATCAAAGACTTTCTAATGCTTTTATTTAGTTATAATAGGACTCAAACTGTTTTTGTGTGTATATAAATATCAATTTTAGCGGTCAGGATTCCAAATATGAGCTTCGTTCTTTGCAATTTCTCCCTTTTACTTATGATTTTGTTTTCTTGAGAATGCAACTTACAATATATGATCTACTCCATATTTTTTAATTATATACGTAGTATATATATTTTTTTCTTACGATCTTACTTGTGATTTTTTCTTTGTGCAGTGCAATATAGTCAATACTCTTGAAAACTTGGCATACAAGAGGTACACACGTTTTTCGTATTCGTAAGTTACTAAAGTTTATTTATAAGATAATAACCTAGTATAAAATAATAACCGAGAGGCACCCAACCTAGTATAAAATAATAACCGATTAACCGAGACACCAAAATAAGAAAAACGTAAAGAATTGACCGAGACCGTAACGACTATCTAGTTATTTTCCTAACTAATCTAGTGCCTTTCGCCCCGTTGTTACCTCATTCAACTCCTCCCCATTGCCAGCCTATCTCCGTTCTTCCTCTTCGCGGTCAGTCAATTCGCTTAATTAATTACAGATTATCGATTAGAAATTTGATTATATTTGCATCAATTTCAATTCAATTGATATTTTCTTGAATTGCATGCTGTTAATAAGTTATTTCTAGTTAATTGATTACAATTAATTACCTGAATTAAGGATGATGGGCTCTGTATCCGAAATCCAAGGATCCGATGATTTGGATTCGGAAACCCTAATTTTTACCCACCCTCTATCCGATTCGGTATCGGGTTCAGGTTCAGGTTCGGTTTCGGTTTCGGATCCCTTGACTAGTTCCCCGCATTTCGATGATTCGGAGTATTCCGATGTGTTTATTAGCGACAAGGATAAGAATAAGGATAAGGATACGGATACGGAAACTGATAGGGATAGGGATAGTAATGGCATTGGGAGCGGTGTTAATGGGAACTCTAGTTCGGAGTATTTGAAGATTACAGTGTCAAACCCGCAGAAAGAGGTGGAATTGTCGTCTAATTCGATTGTGCCCGGGGGTAATAATTATGTGACGTATTTAGTTACGACTAAGACGAATATGAGTGGGTTTGGAGGGGGGCAGGTGACTGTAAGGAGGAGGTTTAGGGATTTTTTGACTTTGGCGGATAGGTTAGCGGAGTCTTATAGAGGGTTTTTTATACCGCCTAGGCCGGATAAGAGTGTGGTTGAAAGTCAAGTGATGCAGAAACAGGAGTTTGTGGAGCAGAGGTGTGTGGCGTTGGAGAAGTATTTGAGGAAATTGGGTGAACATCCTGTGATTAGGAAGAGTGATGAGCTCAGGGTGTTTTTACAGGTCCCCGGGAAGCTTCCGTTGCCTACGTCAACTGATGTGGCTTCTAGGATGCTTGATGGGGCTGCTAAGCTGCCAATGCAGTTGTTTGGTGAGTCGAGGAGTGTCGTTGCTCCACATGAGGCGGTCCAGCCTGCTAAAGGAGGAAGGGATTTGATGAGGTTGTTCAGAGAGCTCAAGCAGTCTGTCACTAATGATTGGGGTAATTCAAAGCCGCCTCTTGTTGAGGAGGACAAAGAGTTTTTGGAGAAGAAGGGAAAACTTCTTGATTTCGAGCTGCATCTTACTGAGGCGTCTAAGCAGGTCATTAGTGATTTGCTTATGTTGGTGTCGCACTTTCTTATTGCAACATTTATACTAGTGTTTTTGTTGTTTGATGTTTGGTTATTTGATCACTTTCAGGCTGAATCCCTTGTCAAAGCGCAGCAAGATATGGCAGATACGATGGGGGAGTTGGGCCTATCATTCATCAAATTAACAAAATTCGAGAATGAAACAGCAATTTTAGACACTCAGAAAGCACGTGCCGCTGAAATTAAAAATATAGCAACCGCTGCTGTTAAAGGAAGCAGGGTACACAGGGAATTAAATGCCAAGACAGTGAAAAATCTGGTGCGTGTTTGTTCTTTAATGCTCTGTTGACTGAGATATGCCAGCAATGTTATTGGTGTCCAATTGCTAGCGATATGCTTTGTTGATTCTATAGCTGTTAAGAGGCGTTTCATTTTGCTTATAATCTGTTGCTTCCTTTTGAATTACAGGATACTCTTCATGAATATCTTGGAGTTTCATTAGCTGCTCGCAATGCATATTCGGATCGTGCCAATGCCTTATTGACGGTACAGACTCTTCTGTCAGAGCTATCCACTCTGCAATTGAAGGCTGAAAAACTTGAGGCTGCATCATCTAAGGTCTTTGGTGGTGACAAATCAAATCCCAAGATGGCAGAGTTGAAGGAGACCATAAAAATCACTGAAGACTCGAAGAACTGTGCAGTTAGAGAATATGAACGCATCAAGGTAACAATATAATCGTTATATCATTTGGATTTGACTTGTGCAATAATGTGGACAAATACATATAAACTGGGTACCCCTTAGTCACTTACTTCAAAGTGAATAATGGCTTGTAGCTTGCTACTGAACTAATAAGCTTAGGGGGTTCAGGTTGGAGAGCATGAAGCACTGTTATATAGTGTCTAGAGTGCATGATAGTGACTTGTGCATGATATGTGTGTTTTTTACTGGGGGTATTCTGTAAATTAGATCGAAGAGTGGCGGATTAGTATCTCGTAATCATATTAATTTAATCTGAAAATATCTTTGTAGATGTTGCATTCATTTTATTGAGATACTATTGCTTTAGAGACCTAGATCAATCTGAGCCTTTTCGTCTTTGTTAAGGAAAAATTCTTACTCCCCCCAAGCGTGCACGATTTAAGGAGTATAAATAAAAGCAATAAGGACCACACATGATGATGCAAGAGGGTTAAGTGGGGTGATTGTGTGACTGAGATGAAGTGCAAGTGGGAACATTGAAGGTATTTTAGAAAGTAGAAACAACCAAATAGTGAAAATGGAAGGTATTTCGGAGACGGAGGGTGTATAAACTTCCCCTGTATAGATATCTTTGGAAAAGTTTAAGCTGCCATGGCAGATTAGCAAAGACGATGGACAGTACATGAGGAGATGTCTAATTGTCAGCCACTGTTCTGACTTTATGTTCTGTTTTCATTATTACTATCAGGAAAATTTTGGTAGTACGTCTTTTCTTGCCATCAATATGGTTGTGATTTTCATACTGGCTTATTCTGGATTAGCTTAGGTTTGGCTTGCTACTGACATGTCAACATGACATTTAACATGTTACCTCTCTTGCTGGCATGATGGATTCTTCATATTGGTAAAAGAAATTTTGACTTGATGTGACAAGGGACTCATGTTTGCATACAATGTTGCATTGATGGTTGTTTGGTATTTTTTTTTTTTATTATTTCAGATTTTCAGCTGTAGTTTTATAGAGCTCATGTTACATATTTGTGATGTTAATTGGCTGAAGTTATTGGTTCCCAGCTTGAACTATTATCAACTACGGAATGTTGTTGAAACCTCAAATTTGTTAATTTTTCAGGAAAACAACAGGAGTGAACTTGAAAGGCTTGACAAAGACAAACGCACGGATTTTTTGAATATGTTGAAGGGCTTTGTACATGATCAGGTAGATATTCTGTATTTTTGCTCCTCCCTTGCTACATGCTATCTTGCTTATTGTCTGTTGGTATTGCGCTACATGCTTTGCATAGGTTAGATACTTAGATGATTGCTATTGAACTTCCTTTTGTAAAGTATTAATTAATGAATAAATATGGAAAAGGCTGATCATGTTTCATGAACCATTGCTGAAACGTGGAAAGTAATACGAGGTATAAATTACTGACATACTAAAGTAGTACAGCAATTCTGAGAAGTTGGGAAGTACGTATATTTTCTTTTTAGGCAGGGTCACTCACGAGGATAGTTGTGTTTTACCATCACTGGTAGTTGCCAAACTGAAGTTGTAAATAACGAATCCTTTTGCTTAAAATCGCAGTGATGATAGAATTAGACAAACGATACTGTGTGACTCACTGTGTACTGTCTGCTCATGTTCGTTCCATATTTTTCTGTGATTAAAGCCCCCTTTTTTTTTTCTTTTCTTAATGCTGTTTCACTGTAAATGGAATAGGTGAACTGTGCTGAGAAAATGGCTAATTTGTGGTCAAGGGTTGCCGAAGATACCAAAGGTTACGTAAAGAACAGTTCCTGAGAGTAAGGTTACATAGCTGTAAAGCTGAAAAAGGCACCATTTTTTGTGTTCTTTGTTCTAAAATCTTTCCTTTCCTCTGTACTAGATCTAGTCAAGAACTATTACAATTTTATACCACGGGAAAAGGAATGGCAAGATACTACTTCAAGTCTTGTTTTGTTCTGTAAACCTTGTACATTAATTCCTCGTTGAAATTTGCTGCATATATATTTGGAACTTGATTTACTTTAAATTTTGAATGTGATATAGTGACAAGATTTTACAGCTGACCTGCAGTTTTGTGAGTGTTGATAACTACTAGTACTACATATTATTCCGATTAGACTAAATGTGTTGGCTTCTCCGTTGTGACTTGTGACCGTGAACAAAGTATGGAATAATTGATTGGTTCTCTGTTGCTAGATAACTACTAGTACTACATATTATTCCGATTAGACTAAATGTGTTGGCTTCTCCGTTGTGACTTGTGACCGTGAACAAAGTATGGAAGAATTGATTGGTTCTCTGTTGCTAGATAATCAAACCCTTGGTAAATGATACCAAGTACAAGAATTGAAAACATTGTAGCATTACATGTCACATGCTCCTATTACATTGTTAGGAAGTGGAAAAAAGTAGAATTTGCATTAATCAGACAAGGGCAGCAACATCTCGCATAGCAGCAGAAGTAGCGATGGAAAAGAATCCAGGTGAAGACGCATCATCTTGACTCTCAATAAAAAGATCGACTGGATCTCTGAAAGCGCCATGAATGCAGATGATTACTCCACCGAGCAGTGTTGTTGAAATAAGCAAGGATCCAATGCTTGTGAAAAACAGCATTACGATGGTGACCAGTAGTAAGAGAGCTAGAGTCTCATGGTTAGAAAAGGTTCGGGTGAAGAGGATTAGTGGTTGTTCAGGAGGCTTAAAGAAGTAGAGAAAGAGCCATGCAGAGATGAGTAGTACGAGTGATATCAAGGAGAAGGGATGGGAAAGAAGGGAGAAAGCAAGCACTCCGCCTAGAAGGGCCAGGTAATTGACTCTGAAGTAGGACATATTCTTGCGAACCCTGGAGGTGGCATCAGAAAGAGAAAGAGGCCTGGAAAAAGTGTCGAAATCAAGTAGCTCTAACCAGGGACGTCGACAGGCTAAGGTACGTTGAACTGAATCATTGACACGTGACACAAACCTACGAAATGAGGGATTCAGAGAAACTGACTTAGGGATCTGAAGAAGCGGCGAAGACATGATGGGTAATGTTATGGCTGTGGTGAAGCACCAGAGCAGGTGTGTTTTCAGAGTATTTGCTGAATTGAATGAATGCTTGAGGATGGTTGCTGATACTCTGATAGTAGTGATGTAGAATGTGTAAAGAGTGTGGGTTGAGTAAATTAAGTTGATTGTAAAGCTGGTAAAGTTACTGTCCTTTGCTTGCACAAACGGTTACTTTTGAGTAGGAAGACGGCCATCGATGGAACATGTGAAGGTTGACCATTACTACTTGCGGATTCTGTGTTGCTCACATTAGAATTTAGGCATGATTACCATGCAGATTGCTTGAAGAAATGGTCACTCGTGAAGAACATTACCCTAATTTGTAAACCGTTCGTCTTGAAAGTGGAGATGACGGAGCAATGGTCAAGTTACTAATTCAGAACAAACTTCCGGTGGTGCTTATAACGTAAGGAGTACATTTATATGCTTTTTTTGGTGAATTTGCACATTGCTAAGAAGCTTCCACTTTCCCTAAAATGTCATCGACTTGGGTTCGCTTTGTCTGCGAGGGGTATTATCATGCAGCTGAACATTGTTTTACTCGCTCTATCGTCATTTTACTTGATTGGGATAAATGGGTGAAACAGATTATCATTTTCTGCGCGCACACGGAGAATTCTCTTGACTTTTTCTCTAATCTTGTCCAGAAATATTTATTATAAAGGTGTTTAGGGTTGAATTTGGACTATCAGTTTCAAAGAAATTTTAGTGCAACTTCTAGGAAAAGCTCAATTTGAACTTCCAACCTACTACTCTTTTCCTTTGGGAATGGACTTGGTCTTCACCGAGTCTTTTTTTTTATTAAATTAAAAAGTAGTGTACATAGATTGTCATTTGTCAATTAAGTTGTTATAAGGAGCTCGGGGATTACGTAGGTTTGGATATTCGGATCCTAAGAACCGTAGAATTGGATGACGTTTTGTGTGAAGGAAACACGCCCGGGGAGGTGACGTACTGGTGTGTCTCACCTATCTGCTTTGTTTATATTTTCGGAATACCTCTTGTTACATAACACATGATTTGAACACACTTCCCTCGTGTCTTGGTGGTAACTACTTAACTAGGTTATTTCGCTCACAACCGTATTTTAGTTCGATTCTTATAAGAGGTTCGAATTTGTGACGGAAAAAAAGACCGTCACAAATGAGAATTTTCTCCGAATGTGACTCTTCCTAGTGTCACAGCTTTCAGAAGACGTGATAAAGTGAATTCTTTGAAAAAATGTAAACTTTTTGAAACATTCAAACTTCAATTTCATCATTAATTAATCAATTAATTAATGTAATTAATTTCACAATAAAACTTCTCCAGTTCTTCAATTCATCTTCATCTTCCCCAAATTGTGAGCATCTCTCAAGAAGGAAGAGGAATTGAAGAATTGAGGATTTACAAAAACCCTAGAATTTCAAATAGAGCAACAATGGCGTATAGAGCAGATGATGATTACGATTACTTATTCAAAATCGTATTAATTGGCGATTCCGGTGTCGGAAAATCGAACTTATTATCGCGATTCACTCGAAATGAGTTTAGTCTTGAATCGAAATCAACAATTGGTGTTGAATTTGCTACGCGTAGTATTCATGTTGATGATAAGATTATTAAAGCTCAGATTTGGGATACTGCTGGTCAAGAAAGGTAGTAATTCAATGTTTTTTTTAATTATTTTTATTGATTTTGGTTGAAATTTGAGATTTTTTGTTCATTTTTAGGGATTTTGACTTGTTTGACTATTTTTTGAAATGTTTATAGTTCTTGATGTAATGATGTTGATGAATTTGAAGTGTTCTTTATGGTTTTGTCGCGGTTTATCGCTGATATTTGTGTGTTTGAGGAAATGTGATCAATTTTTGTGTGTTTGAATTGTGAATTATGTGCTCTGAAGGCAAGTTTTGAGAGGTTAGAGGTTTGACCTATAGGTGTTAATGTTTCGTGTTTGTTTTAACCGCGAGCTGAGGGTGGACGAGAGAAATTTTATCAGTAGAGCTGTAGATGTTCGTGTTTGTTTTAACTGCGACTTGAGAGTCGACAAGAAATTTCATCAGTAGCTATAGATATTCGTATTTGTTTGAAGTTTTAACTGCGAGTTGAGAGTTGACGAGAAATATTATCAGTAGCTGTAGATGTTCGTGTTTGTTTTAAACTGCGAATTGGGAGTCGACAGAGAAGTTTTATCATTATCTGTAGATGTATGACATTATGCCACTGGCTGTCCTTTTTATCCTGTCTACTCATCGAGACTCATTTTCATAGAAGGGAATGGCCCTCTTAATCTGAAAGTCTTGTCTTTAAACTCATGTCACTCGTGTGTTGAAAATCTGGTCTATGATGTTAGACTCACTATTCTCTGGCTTATGGTACATGATGGAATAAAGCGAAATTACTCTCCAAATTTATGTATATTGTCTTGTTGAAGTTCTCCATACCAATTAGTCTGTCAGTCGATGTAATTTTCAGTGTAATTTTAGTTATAAAGAATTCGGAAATAGATCTCCCCTTACTGTAAAATAAGACGAGACATTCTCAAGGTTCAACAATTTGTCTCTAGTGCTGGTTCTGTTGAAGAAATGATCTTCATCGTTTTAAGCAACTGTTTTCCTTGTTTTGTTCGACCATGACAACTTTGCCGTAGTTCATCACTTCATTGCATCTGACTGACTAGTAGCTGATTCCTAGCTCCACTACTCAATAATTGTAGATTATACCATTCTGAAATTCAAAGATTATACCAGGTAGTTTAACATCATATGCTCTTTGGCCATGCTTCATGCTGCAAATTTTGTGGAGTTCCTTTTTCTTTGAACTTTCTGGTGTTCGTCAATCTCTGATGCCTAACCAAGTTTTATACTCGGAATGCATTGTCTATTTTTGAGGTTGAACTTATACTCTTTATTTTCATCGTTAAGGTACCGTGCTATCACTAGTGCGTACTACAGAGGAGCAGTCGGTGCTCTACTGGTCTATGATGTTACCAGGCACGTTACATTTGAGAATATCGAAAGATGGTTGAAGGAACTGCGTGATCACACAGAGAGTAGTATCGTGATAATGCTTGTCGGGAACAAGGCAGATTTGCGTCACCTGCGTGCGATCTCCACGGAGGATGCCAAGAGCTTTGCCGAAAGAGAGAATCTGTTTTTCATGGAGACATCAGCACTTGAATCACTGAATGTCGAAAATTCATTTACCGAGGTTCTCACTCAAGTTCATCATGTTTTTAGTCGAAGAGCACTTGATATTGGAGGCGATCCCACTGCTTTACCCAAGGGTCAAACCATCCATGTCGGAAAGGATGATGTTTCCGAGGTGAAGAAGGTTGGTTGTTGTTCAGCCTAAGTTCCAAGTCATTTGTTCACATACGGAATTACGGTGTAACACCATGCAAAAGTGCAGAGCTCAATTTTTTGTAAAGGATTCACAGACATTATGGGTGGTTTTTATAAAGCCATTGTAGTGATTAATCTTCTAAACTTTTCGTTTTATTACACATACACCTCCTCCAGAGTTCAGCTGGAATATCTTTTTTATTTCCTTCCGTTTTTTCGTGTAATGTCTGTAAACCGCGATAGTAGCATAATACAAAAAGTTGTACCAAACAAAAAGCAAAAAAATAAAAATAAAAAATAAAATAACTTGGATTTTCGGTTAGCCTCTGCTAATTTTTACTTTCTATAATTTGTCTGAATTTTTAAAATTGAAAAGTCGGTTTTAAAGTTTCCGGAAATAGCATGGCCTCATCACAGGGGGGATCGGGATTTCATTTGGTTTAGTCCGCATTGAGCTTAAAAGGGCAGCAACGCTCTCCTTCTGATGCTGTACTACTGCATTGTCCGAGACTCGAACCTGAGCACCTTGTTAAGGTAGATAAACATAAGATAAAGTCCAGTCTAATTTAATCGTTTGATCAATTTGGTAAGACTGCCATGTCATTAACTTTATCTATTTTTTTTTTTTTTTTTTTTGACAACGGAAGGGGAATAACTTTATTTAATCCAGTTAAATTACATAACCATGTTTTTCAGCTATATTAGATTAGACATCTTGACCCGTACGGAAGTACATTCTTATCTGAATTGAACTAAACCGTAAACTTATATAAACCTCAACTTAAACGAACCAAACTTATAAAACTTGAACTGAGCTGAAAATAGATCTAAAATAATAAACCCTTAGTTAAACTTTCGAATCTCCCCTTCCACTCGACTTTTCTAAGCCTATACAATGTATCCGAGAGACTAAAAGCATAATACCATCTGATAACACCGTCTCATTATTAAACTATAAAAACTCATAGACGTAACTAAGTTAAGTCCACTCCACCAAACATTTTTTCTTGTCATAACGTGCAAGTAAGTCCAACTGTTTACTCACCTTAATCATCTAAAAATGGCAGAAAAATCTGAATCTTCGATGGAATCTCCGACGGAATCTTCAGTGAATTTTATGGAGAATCTAAAGTATCTATCTGGGTTTGGTAACGAGTTTTCGTCGGAAGCCATAGATGGAGCTTTACCTCAAGGTCAAAATAATCCACTGATATGTCCTTATGGTCTTTATGCTGAACAACTTTCTGGTACTTCTTTTACTGCTCCTCGTAAGCTCAATCAACGAAGGTATTTTTTCGATTAGTCTTGTTTAAAACCGTCTTAAGTTTACGATCAAGTAGTTGTAGACTTGTAGCTATTAGCACGTAGCATCAAAATAACCCGTCCTATGCTCAAGACTCTCAAATGAGATTTTGTGGTATTTTACGATTAGTCTTATTTAAGACCGTCTTAAGTTTTGGATAAAGTAACTTAAGCTAGTATTTTGGTTTGTTTCCTTAATCTTTTTATATTAAGCATGTTTGATCAACTAGTAATTGGCCAATTGGGTGATGCAAGGTGCGATCAAATACTTGCGGGTTATGTAGATGTCAGCTAGATTAGTTGATAATAAAGTTACTGGTGGTAGATAGTTTGACTTTTTAATCAAAGGTTATTTTACTCCACACAAGGAAAAAAAAAAAGGAAAAAAAAAACTAGTAATTGTTTGAATTTTTAATCAAAGGTTACTAGGTTAGTGGTCTCGAGTTTGAGTTTGAGAATGCAACTGTGTTAAAACTCGGGATTTTTTGCCAATTCGCCACTTAACATCGTGAAATGAAGTGCTAATGCACCAGTTATAAATTGCTGAGATTTTTGTGTTGATTCAGTCCTATTAAGCGGTTTACTCAGTCGTGAGCGTCTCATATTGACAAAATGAGGAGAGGGTTTACTACGGAGTACTTTATAAACCGAGGAGTTGATCTTTCTGACTTCCTGTTACCAGTTGGTTTTAGGACGACACCTTATTGGATTTATAAAGTGGACTCTCACCCCTTTTCATTAACACGGCTTAGGGTGTTCATGAATTTAGAGCCTTATAATCTGCTGGCGGGTGGTTGGGGATGTGAAGGGACGAAGGGTTAGAATCCTCCTTAATCATTTGCTCCTAAATCCGAAACTGATGAAAGTTCAGAACTATGTTATGCATGCATCTGCAAATTAGTATTTTGCCCCTTCATCGTTGGGCTTCGTGGTGACAGAGTTACATGTTTTTACTGTGTGTGTGAAACAGTTGGTTTTATCGCATCAAACCTTCAGTTACACATGAACCCTTCAAGCCTCGTGTCCCTGGTAATAAAAAGCTTATTGCTGACTTCAATCAGTCAAACTGCTCGGCCAACCCAACACAGTTAAGGTGGAAACCTGTTGATATTCCTGAAAATCCCACTGATTTCATTGATGGGCTACAGACAATCTGTGGAGCAGGCAGTTCCTACCTCCGCCATGGATACGCAGTTCACATGTAATTGGTACTTCTTCTCTTGTTTTGTTTTTGCAGAAAAAACGTAGATGCGACAGTCTCTGTTCACGTGTATGACCAACCATTTGACCTTATAATTAGATGAGTGATGCATAAGGGTGGATTAGTCAGATGATCTCTTATAAAACTCAGCTGCCGAGGTTAGGTGTCGATAAACATAATAATACTTGACTAGTTTAAGTTATATTTAAGTGAAAGCTTTTAAATTATGCAAATGTAAGATTGGCTGGTAACAGTTACTCCTACAGGTATACCGCTAACAAATCAATGGACAACTGTGCCTTCTGCAACGCTGATGGTGACTTTTTGCTTGTCCCTCAGAAAGGAAGTGCGTACAATCTTTCCATTCATTATGTTCATATATCCTAACTTGGTAATTGTAGTATGTTATTCGGTGTTGAAGGGCTAGTCTTAGAAGCTTCTTGTGTTGAAAAATGTTTATCGAATGAATTAGATAGGAAAATACGTATGAAGCTTGAATATAACAGACGAGGTGGACTGATACATCTGAAGTTTCCAGGGTTGTGGATCACAACAGAGTGTGGAAGAATGGAAGTCTCTCCTGGTGAAGTTGCGGTTGTGCCTCAGGGATTCCGTTTTGCTATCTCTTTGCCTGATGGTCCCTCACGTGGCTATGTCGCTGAGACTTTTGGTACACATTTTCAGCTTCCGGAACTGGGTCCGATAGGTATGCTTTTCCAATTACTATTAAGTTATTTTCCTTCTCCATTTCGTATTGAAGTCTAGGATGCACTATTTTCTGGCTTTGAAGCATAATGGAATTAAGCCAGATGTCTCAATAAATTGGCTTTGCTTCTTACACTGTGTACCAGCAGCGAGACGATGTAATTCTTGTCACATAGTTCCTTATATCCGATCCCTCTAGGCCTCTACCCCGCCTTGATGCCTTGGGCATTTTCTCTTTAAAACATATTCAAGCAAATGTATTAGGCTTTTTGTAATCTTTCTAGCAAATGATTGTCCTCGCATGCAGGTGCCAATGGTCTAGCTTCTTCAAGAGACTTCCTTGTTCCCACGGCTTGGTTTGAGGAGTCTGTTCGTCCGAACTACATCATTGTACAAAAATATGGAGGGGAATTATTTACCGCGAAACAAGATTTCGCTCCCTTCAATGTAGTTGCTTGGCACGGTAACTATGTTCCGTACAAGGTACTCATCCATCGCCGTGGCTGGCTGGCCTCAATAAACTTTTGAACCTTTACATTGCGTCCATCTCAAATACTCCGTACCTTTCTTGTTACGTACTTACGTTACTGTCATAGCAACTTTCAAACTGAGACGTTAACTTCTTGCAGTATGATCTGACTAAATTTTGTCCTTACAACACGGTATTGGTTGATCATGGTGACCCGTCCATCAATACAGGTATCCTCACATAGTCCTTTAAATAAATCTAACGAACACAAACTATGTTTAGTCGAAACTAAGGTCTAACCTTGTATCTGGAATGTCTGATGCTGTATTACAGTTCTGACTGCTCCAACAGATAAGGCAGGGGTGGCATTACTCGATTTCGTTATATTCCCTCCAAGATGGCTGGTTGCTGAACACACCTTTCGGCCTCCTTATTATCACCGCAATTGTATGAGCGAGTTTATGGGTCTTATTTATGGTGGTTACGAGGTATTAATCCTTCTCTTGTTTGGCGTTCAGGGTAATATTTCAGTTTCCGTTATTTTGTATCATTTGGTTTCTGGTACAAACGCTGTCACTAATGTAGGAGAGAAATAATTCAGCAATTGTGTAGGAATTCAGTTGCTTATTACAGGTATACTAGTTCAATTGATCAAGGACGAATTTTCTGAAAGCGGATTACTGTTAAATAGATTTCTAATTCATTGTATAGGCTACGATTATTTTGAATAGACTTCTAAGTTGGTCAACCTGCAGGCAAAAGCTGATGGGTTTCTCCCTGGTGGTGCAAGCCTACATAGCTGCATGACCCCACATGGTCCGGACACGAAGACGTTTGAGGTATTCTATATTTCTATATATCTCCCAAAAATCTATTACTAATAAAGAACAAGGCCTCAGAGTATGAAAGGCTGCTGCTATAAGCGGGTTAATGGTCTTACCTGGAGGAGTTGTTCCGACGGCTTATAATAATATTTTTATCAGTATGGACTAGGTATATCCCCTACTGACAGCCGGCTCAGTATGCCGCTTTTATGTTAGAATTCTTAGTCAGGTCCGACTAGACAGAGTAACAGTGTATAGTGTATACTGAATTACTGATCTAGATGCAGTCTTTTGCTAGTTGATTTTGTGTAATGCTTCTCTGTATGCAATGGCAGGCAACTATTGCACGCGGGGAGAATGCAAAACCACACAGAATAACCGATACCATGGCTTTCATGTTCGAATCCTATCTTATACCTCGAGTTTGCTCGTGGGCAATCGAGTCTCCCTTCTTGGATCACGATTACTACCAATGTTGGATTGGGCTTACATCTCATTTTCGAGAAGAGACCCGTTCTAAACAAACCTAGGCCCATCTGTGATTCAGAATAAAACGTAAGCTAGTAAGCTTATCTTGTACTAGTATATGTCTTGTACTCTTGTGTACATATGTAATGACAACTTTTTTTTATCTGTTTAAATTAAATAGTCAGTTTCGGATTAAAAAACTTCGCTGGTACTTGGTTGAATCCCTACAACTCGGCGATCAAGCAATCTGAACATATGGGGCATGTTAGAAAAACCGTTCTAATTTAGTTCATTTTTCACACTAAGCAGTTCTATTATAATGTCGGAATTTGTGAGGAATCTCTCAATTTCCTAAAAGAAATGGAAGAGTTCATTTTCTATGATAGATTCATTTAATACATCATTTCACTTTCACTTCATCATTCATTGATTAAAATTGTGACTGTTAGATGGTTTCATGATACAATCTGGGCCGCTGAAACATAATGGAAAGAAATAGAGACGGTCCAAATTGCACCTGAATACCTCAGTCTTATTAGGGGTTCCGACTATTTAACTCGTGTAGAATCGTCTTACAAACAATTAGAAGTCTAGAAACTTTTTCAAGACACTCGATTAGATTAGTGATGTAACGTAAGATTAGTTAGTTTGAGCAGGGGGGCCAGGTTGAACAAAACTTTTCAAGATTGTCTCATACCGTGAAACGGTTCATTTCCTTATAAAATTCACTTACTAGTTATGTTCTTACATTATAGGATTATCTTACAATATTAGATCGTCCTCACACAATAATTACTGTTTAAAAACATGGTTACCAAAAGAGGGTAAGGTACTAGTGTTAGACTAAGGAACATGATCAATAAGATCAATCATTCTAAATGTTGGGTCCTTGACAATAAGGAGTAGTAACTATCTTTGTTCAGTAATGTCACTAAATTTAAGGGTATAGTAAGATATTGAGGAAGATGCACGTATTATTATTGGGTTATTTTGCAGAATGATAGTGATAGTCTCATGGTGCACATGGGTGCACCCTTCTCATCTTTGTCATTTATATTCATAGTATTTTCTACCAAATTCTTAGTTAAGACGGTTGTATTACGTCTTCAGCTTAAAATGGGTCTAATATTTCTATATGGAGATGAATAATACACAAAAGTATATTTCAGAAAAAAAAAATCAAAAATCTTAACTAAATACGCCACTGACATTAGGTATCGTGACTGGCTGACAGCAAGTCACAGGTTCCAGTCCCTCTCCCCCTATATTATGAAAAATTCTTATGTTCTCTAAAATGGCCGTACCCTTTTTAGGTTCCCGAAGGACACAATAATTTTTCCTATACTTCTATTATACATGGTGTCGTGTAATCCTTATAAACATCGGATTTTGTAATATGTGACCTAAGGTAAGCAGGGGCGGATCTAGGGGGCCCCGGGGGGCAGGTGCCCCCCATGAATGTTTAGAAATTAATATGTAAATGTCTCAAGTATAAGCAATAAGAGATGGGAGATCAGTTGGTAAAATTGTTGTAATCCAATCAAATGGTCTCAGGTTCTATTCCTAGTGACTACATTTTTTAAAAATCTTTTTCCATGACTACAGGGCCCATAACTGGTTGCTTTTTACGCGGCCCATAGCTGTAAGTTAGTCCCTCAACACTCTCACATTTCATAGTCAAAAATTGTTAGGAATAAGAATTGAACCTTCGATCTATCAAACACTATATTATGGTTATATAGTGTTAACCATTGAAGCATTTGTCATTATTGTTTTATCAAACACTATATTATGGTTATATATGTTATGGCAAGCGAAATTATTTATCGATTTAAGGTAGCTTAGAGAAAATTCAAAGTAAAAGCTTTTAGTAAACAAAAAAAATCATTAAAAACCTAATTATTTTCACTTTATTCTCTATATATACAACATTAATTTATGGATTTAAAAATTGCAAAATAAATATCTTTTTAATAAGGAAGATAATGTATTAAAAAAAAAACTTTTGTGCCCCCTTTACCTAAAGATCTAGGTCCGCCACTGAAGGTAAGAGGTTAGTAAAACCATATAAACATTACACCATATTTACCCCTACATCTTTCCCTCTTGGGTACGATACTCCTAGAATTTATTGTGATTTACACAACACAATGTAGAAAATAAATTTTAGGTTAAAATTGGATAATCGATGAACAAAATAAAGGACATTGTTTCTTATCCAGAAAATTTAGTATTTTGGTAGACAATGATGGTTGTGTCCCCTAAATTATTGGCCTTCACGTGTACGGACCTACGCACTGTTTTTGACCCGTTTTGGATATTCGGGTTCGTTATAGATTCAGGTGAGATTCCTTGGAGTTCAAATTTAGGGTTAATTAAAAATTTGAGCAAGAAATTAATATAATGTGTTGTGTAGTAATTTTAAACTAGGAATTTTTATGTAAAATGGTTTAACACAATATACATATTTGAGTAATTTTAAAATCGAGTAATACTTTATTGAATACAATAAAATAAGTTCCATCAATTACTACTCAATTACTCATCGAGTAGATGTTTGAGTGAGAAATGTATCAAACAAGTGTTATATATACGGTCTGACTATGTTTTTATTGTAAAACGGTTTTACAATACATTTTACTCATAAACATAACCTTTTTTGGGTGTAACGGAAGCCATAGAAGCCCGTAAACGCAATTTTGATGGTGACGGAGTTCGAACCTAGGTCGCCATGAGTACTATCACGCATAACTTTATCAACT
Organism: Silene uniflora; assembly: GCA_018983105.1. NCBI lineage: Eukaryota > Viridiplantae > Streptophyta > Magnoliopsida > Caryophyllales > Caryophyllaceae > Silene > Silene uniflora. The sequence goes on along the minus strand of JAGPOY010000596.1, from coordinate 15,070 downwards.
AAGTTAGGACATGTTCTTAATTTCGGGCTGAATGGAGCAGTACTGAACTGAATTGAGTTGTATAAAGTTGAATTGATTGAATTTGTTACCAATAGTGATGCTGAGTTGAACTTAAGTGAACTAAACGAAAATTGAAATTAAGCCGAAAAGAAAAGAGTCTTAGTAGAAATCTGCTCAAAATAAAGTAACTTGTAAAAACTTGGTTTTTATTGTTAAATTAACACGGATTACGTATAGTAATAAGCTCAGTTGTAACTTGTAAGCATGGAATAAAAACCACATGCAAGCCCTTCAATTTTACGTGCACTTGTAATCTTTATATTTATTAATTTATATTTATATTTATATTATTTATATTTATTTATTACTCCCTCCTATTCAGGGTTTTCTTCCCTATTTCATTTTTCGGGTATTCAGGTTTTCTTCCCTATTTCCTTTTTTAGGTTGATTTGTGTGGTCCAAATTCAATGGTGTGTTTTGTGTGGTCCAAATCCACCCTCTTATTTCTTAGGGGAAAATGAAAGGGGAAGAAAACGGTGAATAGGAGGGAGTATATTAAATTAGTGGTATGAACTTTTTAAGAGAACATAAGCATTAAGCATTTGTGATGTCAGTGATAATGATAATAGTGGGACCCCAACATAATGCTAATGTTCCGCAGTCTCTGAAATGAGATCTACGCACAAGTACACCACCGTAACACAATTAGCATATGCTCTTCTACTTTTTATTTAACGGTATATGATTGATGAGTACATGAATATGCTAAAATACATCTTACTAAATTCCAAATTATTTTCAATTTCAAGTCGGATCGGAAATAATTTAGTTGCAACGACGGATTTACCGTAGATGTCAGCTAGTTTACCTGATAAAAAATTATGAAAATGGGAGTGGTATTTAACTATTTATAATATGAGTTCAAACTCTATCTGCATAATATTCACAATTATTCTTATTACCTTTATACCAAACAAATAAAATGTTGAATGTACCGTGATTATGTTGTAAATTTGAATAATCATTGAAAACTTATACTCTTTATTTTGTATTTACAAGTAATTGTTTATAATATCAATGCATTTACGATACATTATACTCCGTATTGTACTCGTATCATATAACGGTTTTATACAAAACTAACTGAAACGTAAAATAAAAGAGTTGTTCTAAAACTGAAAATAGTGTAGAACAAGAGTAACAAGGTGGTGGCTTGTAAATTGAATGTAGCAACTTTTGTTATCATAATCATTATATGTGTTTCTTAAGTACGGCTATAATCATATTAATTAACCAACATTAACACATGATGTGATGAAGCTACCAAGAAGCTACATACTTGTACCAAATAAATAAGAGGAGAGAAGGCAAGTAATTACCTTAAACAAATAAAATTCAGTTAGTCTCCCTTAAGACGAAATAAATATACGTTTTATAGCTAAAATAAGTCAAGTATTACACTACAATTATATTTGATAAATGGGACAACATTTTGTTATTTCCTATGTATTATTCTGCTGAATTCATCTATTTTATTTTATTTTGGTGTATAGGGTGTTAGAGTATAAAACCGTTCATGGGATTCCAAGTTCCAACTATTAGCTTAAACTTTTTGTTAAGATAGTTTCTTGACATAGTATAAGAGTAACTGGTTTGGTCACGGGTTCCAATCTCACCCCCATAAATTAGGTATGGGGCCTGCAGGCTGCAGCCACACTTCAAGTGTGAGAGGCGTGTTATTAGAGTATAAAATCAATTTTGGGATTTCAACCATCAGCTTAACCTTTTGATTGAAATGGTTTTTGACAAAATAAATTGCTGACGAGTTTGGTATTTTGTCCTCGATAAGAATTTGTGAATGGAAATTAAGAATAACTAGTATGGGTGCCCGGCTTCGCCCGGGCTACCTCTATTTAGCATTAAAATTTATTTTCAATTAAATAAAACTACTTTAAAGTTGCATAACTCATAAATTTAGCATTAATATATTTTTCTATGACATATATTAAAATTACGATGAAATAAATTATGAGACAAAATAATTACTCCCGCTATTAATATTTTACTTAAATCAATTGGTTGTTCATATATACTTTCTTTTGTTGTTAGTTATATTACTTTTATTACATTCGTTATTACTATTGTTACTTTCACTACTCCCGCCGTAATTATTGCTACTTTCACTACCGCTGCATTAATATTGATAATTTTACTACTCACGTTGTTACTTATATTACTTTCACTACTCCCGTCCGCTCGTTGTTACTTCTATTACTTTCACTACCCTGCTCGTTGCTAATATTGTTACTTTCACTGCCCCGCCGTAATTATTGCTACTTTTACTACAGCCGCATTAGTATTGATAATTTCACTACTCTTATTGTTACTTCTGTCTGGAGTATTACTTTCACTACCACGCTTGTTGCTAATATTGGTACTTTGACTATTTAATTGAGTGATTACCCTCGTATTATTATACCCAATGTTAATACAATTCTTTTCACTACTAAGAAATTTATTTTTACTATTTAGACATGCAATTTAAAGAGATTTATATATTTATATAAATATATTACATATATGCATTAAATCAAACCAAAAAAAATTATGAAAATTTATATTTTTTTTATGGAAATCTAACTTATTTATTTACATTTTAATAGTTTCCAAACTATAACATACTAATATTATATTTGTGTGTGTTAAAAAATTAACATCTTCTTTATATAATTAATAATTTAATATCATAAGTGGGGCATATTTATATTAAGGAAAATCTCCATATTCTGATGTTTTCTAAATTTATACTTAAGGCAAAACTATAAAATATTTGCATTGAAGTCCCTTGTTCAGGTCCATCGCATAGTAATATGATTAAAAACTATAGTATAATTAATTTGTATATATTTATTTAATTGCATTGAAATCCCTTGGTTTCTGGAATTAATATATAGTATTGATTAATTGATTGATGATTTGGTATATATGAAAATAATTAAGAATAAGAATAAGTTAGAGAGAGCATGTGAGATTGATTTGGAGAGAAAGCAAAGAAAGGTGGAAACTTTAGAAACAAAACACATGGGAAGATGTCCATTCATTCCAATTTATGCACTCTCGTGAAACACAGCTCATCAACTCCTTTGTTATAAGTCCGCGTAATCTCACTATATACATCAAAACGAATAATATACATATTTGAATAAAGTTTTTAAATTATTATTATTAGACTTATAAACTTGTTAGATCGAATTTTGACTTTCGAATTCAATTAGAATATTGTGATTGAAATTATGATAGAATTTGATTGGAGTGTATATAAGTGTTTTGAATCGAAATTTGGTTCCGATAATAGTTATATGTATAATATAATTCAATTTGATAACGGGAGAATGAAACTGTATGTAGCTCAAGTCATGAATCATGCATGGTCTAACTCAAAACCTAACATATTTTCCTATAATAAGTATAGAGTATGTTTTTGTTAACATTATTAGAGGTTATCTTTAAAAATTTTACAAATTATGAAAAATTAAAATACGACACTAATTTTGATTTCAAAAAAAATACGACACTAATTAACATATACGGAGATAGATTTATTTGTAATTTGTAACAATAATAATATATTTAACAAAATTGTATTTATAACACGTGAAAAAAATTGAAGTCAAAGTATTATCTATACGGAGTATACAAAGTCATATGGCTAGTCTAGATTAGGATTGGAGGTAATACATATTTATCCTATCGTATGTTTTTGTCAATATTACATACAACAAGTTTAAATATGTACTCATCACAATCTTGCGATAAATACCATTTTGTTATAAAGTTAAGTACAAATACACATATAAAAAAAAGATAAAATATGCAAGTTAAGGGTGATAGTAAGATGAGACAGTTTGCAGGGGTCGATCAAAGCTCGACTTGTAATTATCCCTAGGGAGCTAAGACTCTAGACGTGTATGTTTTCATTTTTTCCGAGTAATGAGATATAAAATCATATAAGTGAATTAAATGTAAATGAATGAATGAAATCATGAATGCAATATATTTAGATCAAGTCACGCCACATTCTATCATTTATGATATGTTTAATATAGCTCAATTTAAGATCAATTTAAGATCTACAAAACTCTGAATTACGATCAATATACCATGCTCTCTCACACATGGTACTACCAATCATGTTGTTGTCAGTTGTGGTTGGGATATTGCGACAATTTTTAAATTATGTACGGTTGTTCATTAAACTGTCCTTATAGAAAGAGGAAATAAATTAATAAATATGGGGTAAATTAATAAGCAAGAGGATCCTCTCCAGTATACTTGTATTGTAAAATGTGAATAGTTGTATACTTGTATTGTATGTTCATGTAGCAATTTATAAAGAAAATGTGATATTAGACTGCATAAAAGTAAACATACTTTGGTGTTAAAGTGAGAGTTAATATTATGTATCGATTAACATATACAGAATATAAGTTTTAAAAAGGGTTATTCAGGAAAATACTTAATTATTTCTTTAGGGTAGAATTTTTCTGAGTAAAGAGAGATGCATCCATATGATAAATCGACGTATACATATGCCTTGAACAATACTTGTTTTTTTTTTTATGAACTCCACCCTTTTGGTCCGCAAAATAAGCCTAGCTCACTAAACCGTCCAATCCAGTTGATTGGCTTGTTATGGCCAAAATTTCAGTTTGACTTTAACCTGTGTACGACTCAAACCCGCATTTAATCACCTCTATTATTCATAGTTCAATATCACCATTTAATTCATAAATGTAACCTAAAGTAAGATGTCTCCAAAATAAACAATGATTAACACAACTAAATAAAACCCGGCCTCAAACAAGCCGACCCGACTATAATTAGGGTGACCCATATGCCGGAAAGGGGTCACGTAGGCACGTGGTGGCTGGATTTGGTTTGAGGATTTCTCTAACATGTTAGAAGGAAGTGTGGGAGGTACTTAATTAAATAAGTGAAGACTTTCCGGTTTAATTTAAACCATTAAACCAAGCCGGTTGCTAGCTGTCTGTTCATTCCTCATTTCCTCTCCCATGTGATCACCGGCCACCACTCTCCTCCCTAGCTATTTCCTATCCATATTAATAACTTATCTCGTGTAAAACGGTTTTACATATGTTAAAATTCATTATTAGAAATTATCTAGTCTTTCCTTACTAAAATCAGGGATGTATGGGAAATTACGGGGTCCTGTACAAGACCTTAAAATTCGGCCCATTAAAAGTCGTAAGGAGTATTTTTTTCGAAAAACAATTATTGTGATTGAGTATGTCATGAATTTTGAAAGGTATTCACTCTGATTCTTCAACTTTAGTTCTCATTATTGACAACTATTTTTGAAAATGTTAACACTTGATAGTCGTAGAATTCGTGGTTGGGTTGAATCTATATATAAATTGATGGAGTTCTATACTAAATAGGTAATCAGAGACATTATTACGTATGTATGAGTGGTAACTACTCCGTATATGCCAACAACTAGATCAAACTTTTTGTATAGCTCTTTAGTCTAGCATTTATATTTAGGGGCCTTGTTCGGTTGCACTACTTGAACACTCTTAAAGACGGTCTGGCCAAAATATAAGGTGACTTCATTTTAGTGTAAAATTGCCGCACAGAAAAATCTATGATACTTTTTGGTGTTATTTTAGAGTCTTTTGCTAAAATAGCCATTTCTATCAAAATATTCGCCAAAATAGCCGTTACATCAAAGTATTGTCCAAATTAGTCATATGGTCATTCAAATTACTAAAAAAACCATTGAATTATTATGATGCTTGCCTAAGAAAATAATATTATTGCCGGCTTGGTTCGGTTCGGTTTAATTACTAAAATAACCATTGAATTATTTTTCCGTATGCGTTATTATTTTCCATATAATTGTGTTTATTCTTTTTTTTTTTTTTTTTTTTCCTATTAGCAATTAGTTATATTGAAAAACAAAGAATCAAAATGCAGATTGGAGAATGTATGTTCAAGTACTCCTTAACAATCCAAATGGCTTAACAACAAGAAGAATGAAATACAATTGGCGATATAAGATAAACATGAATGATTTAAAACTTTATTAAGAACGAAAAACAATTAATTGAGCAGAAAGCAATAAAGCAAATCAAGAATGTATTGTCAATAATTAGTAAAGTTAAATACATGTATAAGAAAAACTCATCAATTTTGATCAAAAACTTAAGTATCTGCCTTGACAAGAAAAAATCACCAATTATTGTGAATTGGAGGAAAAATCAAGGATTTGGGCATGGGTGGTTTTTTCTAAATGATTTTTTTAAAGGTTAATCGATTTAGGTTATTTACTTTGGTTTATTTTTTAGTTTAAGTAGTGGTTTAGTTAAACAAATATCTTTTTAATCTAGATATGGTTAGTTTGGACAATACTTTGATGAAACGGCTATTTTGGTAAATACTTTGATAAAAATGGCTATTTTAGTAAAAGACCCGTTCTTTTACCTCTTTAATTTAAAATATTTTATTTAATTTTCTGTGCATTTTATTGTATACATTTTTTTAGGATATGTAAAAAATATTTTGAAAAATGAATTGGTAGAGCCAACTTTTTTCTTATTAATAAATTTTCCATTTACTCTAAAATATTTTACCATTACTTCTATATGCTAAAGATACTTTATTGCATAAACCATGACACTTAATTACTATTACTCTCATGACTATACAAACTAAATTAGTTGACACATGCAGATTAAGTTAAAATGTTCGAAGTAGAGTAATGTACTAAATATCAAACTTTGTAATTTGATATATTGTTTATTCAACTATAACTACAATTTTTCACGGCTGCCACAAAAATATGTAGGTAACTACAATTTGTGATAAGCTTCTATTAGTACATCTTTAAAGTGTCAATAAAATAATGTTAAAAAAATGTACAATTTACAATACAACAATCAAATCCATTTAAAATCCTCCTTTATTTTCCCTAGTAGTTACACTTCCCTACCTCCTCCTACATATATAATCCACTCCAAACTAACATCCCAAAACTTTTAGTACACAAACAACATTTATAACACAAAACTAGACTACATACATAGTTACATACTACTCCCTATATTCCTTCATAATAATAAACCAAATTAAACCTCTTATACATACAATAATGGCACAATTACCACCCAAGATCCCACAACACCAAAACTGGCCTCCAGCATTCCCTCCTCACCAAAGAATGCCACCCTTAACAACCTCCATTCCGCCTCCGCCTCCGCCTCAGTCTAATTCTCAGCCACAAACGACTGCGCCAGCGTCGTGGGTGGACGAGTTTCTTGACTTTACTTCCGCTAGGCGGGGTACCCACCGGCGGTCCATGAGTGACTCCATTGCATTTCTCGAGACCGCCGGTGATTCCCGGAGCTCCGGCGCAGGCGCCGGTGGGTTTGACCGGCTGGATGATGAGCAGCTTATGTCAATGTTCTCTGATGACATGTCTGGAGGGACGAAGGCAAACCACCCGCCTTCGTCCCCGCCTTCTGACCAGAATTCTAATAATGAGGATGATAATAATAATAATATTTCGCTCGAAAATAATGGTAATAATAATAATAATAATAATAAACCGCAATGTTTTCTTAAGAGCGAGCCTGGAGAAGTCGAGAGCGTGAGCCCTTGTGATAATAATAACGCGGCAACTAATCATTCTCATGAGAATGTTAATCTTAATCATTCTCATAGCGATCCTCTCAATCTCGATCCCAAACGTATTAAGAGGTAAACGTTCAACCTATATATATGCAGATGTCAGCTAATTTAATTGTTAATAATTGTCGCAATTTTATATAATAATGCATATTATATTTCGTAATTCAGTTAATTAGTCGAATTTTGCGATTTATATATCATTAATTATGCTTATGAACTTATATTGAATTTGATCAGAATATTGGCAAATCGACAATCAGCACAACGGTCTAGGGTAAGGAAGTTGCAATACATATCGGAGTTGGAACGGAGTGTAACTACATTACAGGTAAACACACTAATCTTATTACGTGCATGAACTTAATTTTTGCCATAATTATATTAGTACGTAATTCATAATTCTAACACGCAAATTTTTCTATAAGACTGTCATACAAATGATACAATAATATTATCGTCAGACTAAGTTAATTTCATGGTTAACTAGTTTAATTATTCAACATCGTTATTGTCTTATTATGGGATGTACGTTTCCAACTATCGTAAACAGTCGATACAATTAATTCAAAACGTGTTTTGATGTACGATATATCGATAAGTTTTTATTGATTTTATTATAAATTGTGACAATGAAGACGGAGGTATCAGCATTGTCTCCAAGAGTTGCATATTTGGACCACCAAAGGTTGATTCTTAACGTGGACAACAGTGCTCTTAAGCAAAGGATAGCTGCCTTAGCTCAAGATAAGATTTTCAAAGATGGTTAGTTGCTTTGCATTTCATTTCTTTAATTAATTTAATTTAATTAATTACTCCATGCATCTCGATTTTAATTACTCCATTGAATTATGATCCATTTTAACTAATTAATTAATTAATAATGTTCAACTTGTTCAATTTGCAATGGAATAGTTAATTAATTAATAATTATGCATTTTGTATTACGCTTTTGGTAGAGTATTTTTTGTTCTATCATAAAAGAATATTCTTCATATAATGTCTTAACATGATTTAGCAAGTTAACGTCGATGTCAAACTAGGTTAGCTGGTAAAGTCATTAGGGCGGGTGCTCATGATCTAACCTCAAATCCGGTCAGCATCATATTTGTTACCGTGACTCCCCTCACACCCAGAAAAAACAAGTTAACTAAGCGCGAACAATAATACAAACGTAATAATCAGTCGAGCCATTTGGATTCGATCAAACTTTATAATTAGGTTATAAATTTGTCGTAGGAATGAAATAATTAGTAAGTTCAATTTTCATATTTAGAATGTAATTAATTTGAGAAAAGTAATTGAGAATCTTGCTCTAGTATAATCATGTTAAATTGCTTTTTTCTTCAATAGATTCGCATATTTAACCTACTTTAATGCATGAAGTATCTACGTAAGATTAAATCTTCAATTAATTTTACTTTTTTTTGGCATAAAATCGTTCTAGTTCACTCATTAGGGTGGAGGTCCATATTGTCGTCAAAACATGAAAAAAGATGAGTACATATTCCTCAGAATTTCTGCTTTGATCAGAATAAGATAGATATGAAATTATGCATGAAAAACATCGACCCACAAGCTTTAATTAATTGGTCTGGCATAGATATATAGAATCGAGTTATATGTACTTCAATTCGTAACGTTTATTAGGGTCGTAATTGAGCATAATTCGCTTAATTTTGTCATTTTCATTACTAATGTATACCTAAAATAATTGTACTATTTCAAGTCAAGGATATTATATAATACAATATTGGTATAAATGTATAATCGAGACTTGACATATAGTATCACTTCTATATGTATATCTATATATATGATAAAAGGCTAAAAGCTAGTGTGTCCTTAAAATTAAGATTTTGAGATGATAAAATAATGTTTGAAGTTTGGGGGCGAACGAGAAAATACTAAATTTGGTGTAAGTTATATGATCCAGTGTAAAGCTGAATAAGTGAAGTAGTAACATTGATGTTATATGATGGAAACTAGCATGTCCTTGAAAATAAGATTTTTGTGTAAGTTGTACGAGTAAGATTTAAAGTTGAATACGTTATAGTAGCATTGATGTTACGAAGTACATGATAAAAACTAGCATGTCCTTGAAAAAAAGGTTTGTAGATAGAAATAAAGTTTGAATTTAGGAGTCGCTAAAAAAAATACTAAATTTAGTGTAAGCTGTATTTTTCAAAGCTGTGCCGATATATATTTATTATGATTTTACCCCGCACTTTAACATTAATGATAAGTTGGCCCTCAGAAATTGAAACATTTCATGCTAGTACTATAGCTTAAACCTACCAAACTATTGTTTCCTAATTGCTAACCCAATGTAGCTACATGCACTTCATGAGAACCAATAATACTCTACAAATTACTTAATTAAGAGCAATAGGGTATTAATGATAGCAATTAATGCATAATCTTTTTTGGGATAATTACGTAATGTGTTTGTTGAAGCTTAAGCTGATGATAGAATACTTATGATCGGTTTTAATACTCTAAAACAGTCTTTTTTAAGATGATTATATTTGTTTCAAGTTTAAAACGGGTTAAGTACTTACCTATATAGATTAATGAGATAAGTTTATTGTCGTTTCTTAGGCATTACAATTTTGTCCTATTAATCTATGTGACTCGTTTCATACTCGTTTCATAGATGAAACGAACAAATCGAACATGCCTATCTTAAACAATAATTTATGAATTGAAGTATTTAATATTATGATCCAAAGGGCATGTTGACAATTGACAGTAGATGTAGTACATCTGAAGTACTTGTATCGATATTAATGTAAGTTTAATGACAATTATTAATTTGTACAGCTCATCAAGAAGCATTAAAGAAGGAAATTGAGAGATTAAGGCAAATATATCATCAACAACAACAAAATATCAAGATGAGCAACACCGCGAATTGTAGCAACAACGCCACAACCACCACCGCACAACCACCAGCTTCCGATCATAACATGAGTTGTGCAGAACAAGAGCAAATTATGACATAACAAGAAAACAACTTCTCGAATAAAATCGTCTTACACTATATTTTAAGTAAACGACTTTACAAGAGACTAATCCGAAAACAAAAACAAAAAAAACAAGGGAAAAAGGGATAGTAAAGTGCCAAGTGGTGGTGGGATTTGCTAACCTGTGAACTCACATGACATGTTCCCTACATCAAACTTTTTATTATTATTTTTATTTTTTATTATTATTTTTTTCTGATTTATTATTAATTAATTTAATTTATTGGGGAATGAGGGGACCAGAACAAGTTGAAGATTTGAGGGAGGTACACTGACACGTGTCCTGCAAGTATTGGGTCAAACCCCATGTTTTAGATCATTGTTTAGATTATTTTAGGTGGGTATTTTTTTTTTTACATTTGTCATTTATGGAAATTTATTTTTATTTTTATTTTATTTTTATTTTTATGAATGTGAATTTTTGGGAGGAAGTAAATTGTGTTGGGGGAGTTGTAACTTGTCAGATTGACTGGGTGTGTTCATCAGTGTCTCATTGTGATGATTTTTTTATAAAAACAATAGGGATTTATTATTTATTATGGTTGATTGTAATTTGTAATAATATTGTATTTAACTTAATTAATCTTATTGGTTTATCTAATTATCAATTGTATAAAGAAAAAATCATTGCGATATTAGAAGAGTGGCTTTATGTTGTACTTAACACTAGTCTTATACCAGTGCAAACTGCACGGGTTTGTTATTTCAAAAAGATTCTTTAAGAAGGTATATATAAGATAAGTTTTATAATAGTTGATTAATTATCTTCTTTTAAAGTTATTTATTTTTAAAAATAAATTTCTAAATAAACAATAAAATCTCTCTATATTTTAATGAATTTTAAATTATCAGTCTAAAAATTGAGTTATTAGATCGTATTTAATTTTTTAGAGTTAAATTATAAATTTTATTTGCAATTAACGTAAATAATGCATTAAGGTCAATTGACCAAGTAGTTATTATAGTATGATATATCTTTTTGTTAGCTAAATTTGAGTTACTATTTTGTCTTAGTATTCAAACGATTTCAGGAAAACTCGGCTTACATGTCAAACAAAATTATTTGGATGAAAATAAAACAAAACTAATAAAACCGAATCGGTCAGAATAGTTGCAGAGGGCAAAATATTAAACTTGTTTTTCATTTACTCAAACTCGTGCAAGGTTAAAATGGAAATTTTGATCTGTGCACGTTTTAAATGAAAAATTTGACCCCGTTTTTCATGTAGTACCAATTGTTAATTAGTGAAACGGAATTAAGTGAAAATTATGACCTCGTGCATTTTTAAAACGAAAATTTAGTCTCATGCACTTTTGAAATGAAATTTTAACTCGTGCATTTTTAAAACAAAAATTTAGACCCATGTACTTTTGAAATTAAATTTTGACCCGTGCATGGGTCTATATTGTGCATTTTTAAAACGGAAATTTAAACCCATGTACTTTTGAAATGAAATTTTGACTTGTGCATTTTTAAAACGAAATTTAGTTCCATGCATGCACTTTTGTAATGAAATTTTGACCCGTGCATATTTAAAACGAAAATTTAGACCCATGTACTTTTGAAATGAAATTTTGACCCCTGCATTTTCAAAGTGAAAATTTTGACCCATGCGTTTCACAAATTGTATAATAGTTAGCCCGTGATATTATACTATAAATATATAGAACCTAAAAAGTAAACAATAATGTAACAGTGTGTTGATTTTAAGTGTTAAATTTCATTATATACAATATATACTACTAAACATCTTGAACAATAATGTTCACTCTAGTCATCAAGACTAATTTGCATGCAGTTTTTTTTTTACATATTTTATTGTTGACCGATTAATTTAGAAGTATCTTAAGTAAATTGTTTTCTATTTTTTCGAGTTCCAATTTTTTTTTTATTCTGTGAATATTTTTTATTAATGTCGCCTTATATATTATTTTGATATGTCATAGGGAGCAATACATGATTTTTTTTCACGGAAAAATGTTCATATCTTTTTCATCTAGTTAATTTTTATTTTTTTTACGAAGTATTTTTTTTATAGTTTCAATTTTTGTATCATATTGTAATTAATTTCAATCGCATATTCGACTTTCAACTTGATTATTGTTGTATAGTAGAGAGCATAAAATGTGGATTCTCTCAATAAAAGCACAAAAAAGAAGGTAGAGAACGTGGGGAATAATGTGGGGCACACTTGAAAAAAATAAAAAAAATATTGTACTTTCAACCAAAGACTGACAATTCAACCTTGTGGTTGTTTGTTTTATAAATAAGATTAATGACTGATTAGTAATTTGTTAAATTTGAAAGCAAATCTCGTAATGGGATTATACTATTTTTATTATTGATTTTTTAAGTTCTATTCATATTTAATTTTAATTTTATTTTTTTCCAATTGCTGATTTTGTTACTTGTATTATTGTTATATGACGATTAATATTTGAGATATCAGATTTGTAGTACTAACTACTCCGTATTTTAATAAAGTTAGTCATAAGCAATTTATATTTATCACAGTTTACATATCTCACTCAATTGATTCCGTAAATAAATGTTCATAGAAGAAGGTGGGGGTAGTGTGTGGGCCATGTATTTAAGAAAAATAAAATAATCAACTTTTAACCACAAAGCGACACATCAGCTCTGTGGTTGTTTGATTAATAAAGAAGATTTTAACAATGTTTAAACTTTTTTTAGAGTAGTGCCAATAACTATCGTATAAATGCAGGTTTTTCAGTGAATAAATGAAAATATTGAAGCTAGTCTTGAATATAAAAAAAAATGTAATTTATTAATTTAATTTGCATAGACCCTTCCACAAAGTTATACATGAATACTACATAACAACATAATTAGACGTTATAATCTATAGAATCTCAAGTTCATAATCAAAAGGTTAACATTATTAATATATCCAAATAAATATAATTATGCATTGTAAAAATGGCATATTTTGATTTACATGAAAACTATTTTTTCTTATTTGACAATTCTTGTGGGACTCATCTTTACGCTAATATTGTGTAAAACAGATTCAAATTAAAACAGAAAAGTATAACCAAACAAGTTTACATGAAACATGAATACTTCACTAAATAATTATAAGAAGTTAATAAGAACACGGTTTTACACAAGTTTTTATATATAAGACGACATTAAAAAATTTACATGTCCCATCGTCTTCTTCGCGATGTCATAGTCAAAGCTCAAAGGATAGTAGTCGGGCTACTTGCAAAGTTGCAACATGCCCTTCAAAAGTCTTAATCTATACTATCTTTTGGGCTTACTCTAGTCTTAACAGACGTCCAGTCCCAGGGTCAAGCCTAAGCCCAATAACTAATCACAGCCTATCAAAAATATAGCAAACACAAGTCCAGTTCAACCGTAGATAGAGGTCATAGCTTAGTGGCTAAGACTGAGAGTCTGAGATATCGTGACAGTAGCCAACAATACAAACCATCAGCCCATCTTCATAGTAAAACTGAGATATTGTACTAACCAAATGTTCTAAAGACCAACTTGAAAAACAAGCAAAACTAGTAGGATGTAATACATCAAAACTGCATAAACAGGAAAAAGAGATGTATACAACATCATCGTCACCAATCAATATGGTAATATCATAGCAACAAATGACCGTCTTTTACAATTAATAAAGTAACTGAACCTTTGCCAACAAGCAAAGGCAAAGGTAAAGAAAAAATGGTGGTTGAAACAAATGAGTCCTCAGTGCTTGAATGCTCTGAAACTGCTCCTTTCCATGCTAATGATTTGGTGGTAACTCATTCTCATGAGAACACCAATTTGGGGCTTGGTCAATTAGTGTCAAAAAACGACATTGGCAGTGAGAGTGTTGTGTGTGTTTTAGATTCTAATCCTGCTCCTTTAGTAATGGTTACAGTGCCAAAAAATGCTGTCTTTTCTACTGATATTATTGTTTCCAACCCTTTCTCCCTTCTTGGAGAAGGTGTGGATACTGATATTATTGCTCCTGAGGGTGTTTTGGCAGATTTTGTGTACGATGAAGACGACTTACTTGATGATGATAACTTGATTGAATGCTCTTTCAACTCCATGAACTCCACAAACTCGTTTATTCAGAAAATTGGCTATCTCGAGGTGAACAATGGCAAATGCATTTCTAATTCAAAGGACTCGGGGTCGTCAAAAAGAAAGATGGAAGAAGTGGATGAAGTTGATTCGGCATCAGCTTCATCAAAACGTTCGAAGACCTGAAGGCAGTTGGCCTAGCCCGCTCTCCCCTTTTGAAATAATTCAATGATTGTCCATTACTTTTTGGGGTTGTCAGTTAAGAATATGATCCTTAGAACAACCATGT
>JAGPOY010000595.1:4641-26806 GCA_018983105.1 Silene uniflora | reverse complement strand
ACTTGTATATTAACATCATGGCAAATACTGGTAAGAAAACTAGAGGGCGGCAAAGGGTTGCCCTGGAACGCATGGAAAAGGAGAGCAATAGGTTGGTCACTTTCTCTAAGCGCCGCGGGGGAGTATTCAAAAAAGCAAGCGAAATATGCACCCTTTGTGGTGTACAAGCTTTATGCATAGTTTTCTCCCCCGCAAACAAGACCTTTGCTTTTGGCCACCCCTCAGTGGAGGCCATTATCAACCGGTTTTTGCTTGAGGATAACAATTTGCCTCAAGATAATCGAGTCTCTACTGAACCTTTTCAAAATGAGACTCTCTTGCGATCCAACATGGAGGTGTCATTCCTGAAGGATCAAATGGACATTGAAAAGAAGCGTGCTGACGAACTCCTTAAGGAGCGGAAGGTAAAGAGCGAAGACGCTCAAAAATTTTTAGCTCCGGCTGAAACGTTCACATATTCTGAGCTTAAACAAATTCAAGCGACACTAAGCATGTTGAGAAATAATTTACTCACACATGGTCGTAATCTAGAGGCTCAGTCAAATATGAGCCTCAACCTGAACCCAGTAGAACAAAATCCGTTCTTGAACCCACCAAACATGTTGGTAGGTCAAAATTATAACCCTAATCCTACCCTTGTCCAAAGCCACACCACTCCGACTTTTGGAGACCCATCTCAAATGACAATGGTGCCACCTCCCTTAGTGATGAGAAACCCTAATGACAACATTCCTATGGCGATGATCCCAACACCCATGAGTGCCTTCAATGGCCCCACATTGGCAATGAAGTCAAATTTCATGAATACGGGATTCACTCATCCAAATATACCGCAAGCTTTTCAAGGGCCTACTAACCTTATCCCGGGCTCATTTGACGGCCAAAATACTATGCTAGCAGACATGGGTTGGAACCCTATGCCAGGGCAGACTTTCACAAACTTGCTAGTGGGCGAGGGCAGCTCTAATTCTCCGGCTCTTCCCTTCAATCCTCAAAGCAGGTACATGGGAAGCAATCCTATACCCGGTGATTACCAGATTTTCACAAACGTCATGGGTGATGGTAGCTTGAATTCTTCAGTTCCTCCCTTCAGTCCTCAAGGCAGGTACATGGGAAGCAACCCTATACCCGGTGACTATCAGACGTTCCAAAACTTGTTAATGGGTGACGGAACCTTGAATTCTTCAACCCCTCCCTCTAATCCTCAAGGCGGGTACATGGGAAGCAACCCTATACCGGGTGATTACGAGACTTTCAGAAACTTGATGGGTGAGGGCAGCTCGAATCCTTCCAATCCTCCTTTCAACCCTCAAGGCGGGTTCGGTTTTGGTCCCGGATTTGATCCTGGGATGAACTAGTTTGTCCATCTTACCAATGCCTTCATTAGTGTTTCTTTCGTCTTCTTTTTTCTTTTTTTTATTTCTTCAGGGTTGTTGTGTCTTGACTAGTAAGGTAACACAGTTCTAGTTTAATTTTCATGTCTGTCTGTTTTCTTTTTCTTTTTTTTTTTTCATATCCCCCTACCCAAGATCAGTTTGATGTACTTTTTTAATTTTTATTTTATAATGTGCAACTTACACTTCTCCTATATAATCTTGTTTTGCTAGTCTTAGTAAAACTCTCTACTAAACTTCACACAAGACAGATTTCATGAAATTTGATTTCAGCCACAAATGCTGAAGACTAATAAAGAGAACAAAAACAACGTATATGAAATGCTAAATGCTACTCCCTCTATCTCATCTAGTTCTTCAGATTTTTATTCATCTATAAGGAATATTTTAATCAAATGTAAAGAATAACAATACAGAGAAAGTAACACATAAACTTAAATAAAATGTCTTAAATAAACATAGTAATACATCAACGGACCCAAATCAGTTGACCATCAGACGAAAACAGAAAGGAAAAGAGCAAGTCTGTGACACTTTCAGTTTAGCTAATTTACACAACTTATACGACACCTTTGTATGTATATAATGGTCCGATACTCCCATCTTATGTTCAACAAGTCTTGCTTGTGACCGACTTAAGTTAAGACGTCTCACAACTTCCTTTCCTACTTAACATTATTTATATCGGTTGTGGATGCCATCATAACATGTGACTGTCACAAGTAAGAATTTGTGTCTTATGTAACATCCATCAATACATAATACGGTTCATGATTTAGCGGCGTACATGTAAAACCATCTAAACTAACACTATTTTTTAGGGTGATGGGGGCGATACAATCCTTCGTTGTAACTTACAACGGTTATAAGCAAGACTAATTGGTAATAATCTCGTATCGATATAATTCCACTAACGATGAACTCACAAATCACAATCATGCAAAAAAGATGAAAAATACTTACTCCAATTGTAAAACTGGAGTGAAACAGCAAAATGACGCCATAAAATTCGCAACTAATTACGAGAAATTCATGCCGATAACCTACATAATACACAACAATATTCATATCAAAATCACCAGAATTACAGCTAATAACACAGAAGAATTGCATGATTTCAAAAATTAAACAAAAAAAATGACAGAAATTAAAAGGAATTAGGAAGTGTGAATGATGCATACCTCTGGGGAAATAATTGCCAATTAAGATTGAATTGGTGAAGAATAATGATTGCTGATTGATTGAAAAGTGGTGAAAAGATGAAGATAATTGGTGAAAAGCGAAATTAGAAAGATGAGTGTTCGTTTGAGTTAGGCGAGTTTGGCACTTTTGGATAAGGTTACGTTGTGTCTATTGCTGTATGCCTGTATGACTGTATCTAATCCAGTTTATTGTATCCGTGTAACATTAAAATGGTTCAAATATCATCTTAGATGTATAAAGGGTTCGAGTTTCGCAATACACATTTTATCCATCTCGGTACAAATCTTCAGCAGGGCCTTGTTTGAAACTTGTAATCTGACTTCTCATAGCATCGGTCTTCTGTGGTGGGTAATATCTCTTGTAGAATGCAAGAGCAAAGGATTTCTAGTCAGTCAGTGGTGGATCTAGGGGGGTTAGTAGGGGCGGTCGCCGCCGCTGACGTTCGGAAATTTCAAAGTTTTTAACTAAAATATTCGAAGTTTTTTCGTGTTCCCCTTACATCATTACTAGTTTCCCCCGCTAAAGATTTTTCGCCCTCGCTGGGGTTAATTCCTGACTCCGTCACTGTAGTCAGTGATACCGTGTGCTTCCATATCTAAATCACGGAGCCACTCTGCAACACTATCCCGTAGAGAGAAAAGAAATAATACTTGCTCCACTTGGATCTTCAGTTACCCCCAACAGTCAAAGGAAATGAGCAACAGTAATCAGTGAACTTCTCCATATTCTTACTAGGATCTTCATTAGCTCCTCCTCCAAACATGTTTCGCTCCACCAAATTGATGTAGGATGGGTGAATCTCAAAGATACCATTATCCATAGTGGGAAGCTTGAATCCTTTAGGAATAGAAGCAAGAGTAGGGTTGGAATAACTAGCTAATGTAGGCATCATGGGCACTGAAATATCAGTTGCAAAAACGGGTTTGTCCTCTTCAAAGGATGGATGTTCTGCGAAAATAATCTACTCGTAATAGGCGTCAAGTGTACTCAAATCTCCCACTTGGCTTATTTCTTTTTGAAAATTTCGTCGGTAGCGGCAAGTCTTCTCTGGTTCATGATCAAAAGGTATAATCTCGGATCTGGTAGACCTGGGCATACACGAAACTAACAAGAAAAATTTAAAAACAGTCTCAAGGAATTGATATTCCTTTAGACAAAAGACAAACTAAGGAAAAACAAATAGAAAATAGTTGCTTCTCCGGCAACCGCGCGAAATTTGACAAAGCTAAAGTCGTATCACCTTTAACAAAGTAATCCTAACTCAGTACTAACAAATATCTAGCGAAAAGAAAGGTATCGAACCACAAGGAGGCGGTAATAATCTATTTGCTAATGTAATAATCTGTCTTAACTACAACAGTTTTCTTGAAGATTTGATTGGTTTAGCTATAACTAATTGCAATGTAATAAAGATGAATTCAATAAGATTAAAAGGTATAGGATCGGGTTCACTAGGTATGTTGTCTGGAGGTGGGTGTTATTTAACTAATTAAAAGAGCAAATACGTTGTTTAAGGTCATATGATCGGTCCACTCAAATACGTTCTTTAGATCTAAACTTAACATGCGGGTTGCTATAATTAAGTTAGTCTATTCAATTGTCGCAGACTCGCAGCCTATATTAGTCTTGACCCAGTCGGCAATAATCCTAATTTACAAGACTAATTAACTAATCGTGACCAGTAATTAATCAATTAGATTCAAGACAACAATTGAACAACAACCAGTAGTAATTTAACGATTAATTCATTAATTAAACCCCCTTATAAAACCCTAGATCCCATTTCACCTAGATGAAGAATTTAGCTACTCATACTAATAATAATAACAATAATATTATGAAGGAAAATCATAATTAAAAGCTTGAATAAGATGAACAATAAAGCAATAATAATGAAACTAGAACTTGAAATAATGAAGAAGGGTAACAAACTACCGTAAGTCGTGAAGTAGATCTGAAAGCCATGCGTAAATAAAGTAAATCTGAAAACTTCTAAGAATTCTAGGCGGAAATAAGCGTAAAATAATAATAGGGCACAAACTTACTATTTATAATAAACATAAACCGACTTTAGGAAGTTTTGCGAAAAGTGCAAAAAGCGTTGGACACTCAATCTAGTGTTGTAACACTCGATCGAGTATTTCATCGCGAGTCGATCTAGTGCTTGGACACTCGATCGAGTGTCTCATTCTTCTTGATTCCCGTGCCATTCTTTCTTATTCTTTCCGACTTGTCGAGTCCGCGGTGCTCCATATCAATCAAATGTCCTTTGAATGCATCCAATCTGCATTAAAACCAAAATGCGAAAGTATTGGCATTCTAATGTAAACGACATATAAACAACGTATTATAGCACAAAATCGTTCAAATGCAACTAGGGGAGGCATGTATATATACAGTATGTCTCCCTTGTGATGAGTATATCCGTCACAAGTTTATGACGGGTCAAGTATCACCCACATGAGTAGATAAGAAAAAAGTAAGAGTGTCTAGGGAATCTCAAATAACTTGTCTTTATCTACCTAAATGATTATATTTGACCCGTCACAAGCTTGTGACGGATATCGCCCGTCACAAATGAGAATTTGATATATAATTATGACTCATCACCGTGGATCCATTCTTTTAGCCGCTTTAATTGATGTTTGGCGTTGAGTTGTAGTAGGTTGTAGGCGCTTGTCATTGAGTCCGGCGGTGGCTGTAGGTGTAGACGGGGATGAGAGCAGCAGATGAGTGGTCGGTTTCGGGGATAGGAGCAGGAAGGGATGGTCGGCGCGGGTATAGGGGTGCGGAGGGATGGTCGGCGGGTAGCGGCTTTAGGAGGGTGGTTGGGGAGGATGCCGAGGAGGGGGGGTTACCGGTGAAATTGATTTTTGGGGTTTTTCATTTCTCTTGTATCTCTCTCCTGTTTTTCTCTTGTTGAGGGTGAGAATTGGGAGGGGTACACTTGGAGTAACGTGTAATAGAGCGGGGGATTGAGTAAATAATGCGCGAGATTTAACACGTCCCTAAAATTGACTCCGTATATGACAATTTTGTAAGGTGAAAGTGTATTTTAAAAAAGTCCCAACAATTTTCATTACTTCGTGTTATTATAATATATCCATCCGTTTCAATGAAATCTTTACATATGATTTATACGCAAAGATCAAAGTACTAAGATAAGAGACTTGCTTTTAATACTTTCCTGAGTGTGTGTGTGCCAAAACCGGGGAGAAGGAGAGAACCCATGTATCCGTTTTAGATCCCTAGTGGAGAAGATCGTAGCCCTCCACCACAGGATTGTTTCAACGGCTCCCCAACACTCACCCAAACCTCTTTTGCTCAAAGCCGACAGAGGAAACCGGACACGGGGTGTTTGAAGCCCCTAACGATTTTTACAACTCGCTTGTTGAAGCCTTTTTAGGGTCTTGCTTATGACCATGCTTTTAATATTTTTAAAAATAAAGTAGGAAGTAAAACATATCCAAAATAGAAACGTAAACTATTGACTGAAACCCCAAAATAGAAAACGTAAACTAACCGGAGGGAGTAGCAATTTTGATTATTTTGTGGGTAACATGAAATATCTCACCCAAACATAAGCTTCAAGTTTGAAGTACACACACATTCTTCTGGTTTCTGTTGAGCTTCCCAAATCCCAATATCTCCCCAACGGTTGTGTCATCCGACCAACCCACTACATCTCCTCAGGTAACTTCATCTAATCTTTTCTCTTCTTAATTACAGTAATTTTCAAATTTCTTAGTCATTCCGTCCGTCTCAATCATTTGCTTACGTTTGATTAAAATACCGCTTCCGATGAATAGAAAATGTAAACAAATGATTGAGACGGAAATCGTATATGTATATATTTCCTAATTGTTCCAAAAATGTATTGACCAATTTCCAATCAAGCCCATTATCCCAAAGTATGATAATCTTGCAAAATTGGATATAATTTTAGCAAAATTATGATTTTGACCTATGTGTTAGAGTTAATTGTTATGTGGGTAGTTATTAATTTTAATGAAATTGGTCCAAAATGCGATCTTTTTCAGTTATTTTTCGTCATTTGTGAGATATGAGAGGTTGGAATTGAAAAAGAGGGATTGTTATCTGTTTGAATTGATTTGTTTGGTGGTGTATAGCTGAAACTAGATTGAGGGTTTTTATGTATGATTAGAACTTTGGATGAAAGTTAGAAAGTTGCAGGATTATATGGTGTGAAAGTTGGTAAAAATGGCAAAAACGACAAACCCGTAATCGTAATGGAACTTACAATGTAAAATGGGAAATGTTGGTGGAGTGAAATCTTTGTATGGTGTTGGGAAATAGGAAAGCATTGTAATTTTGGTGTAGGGCTTGCACCTTGCAATGATGGACATTTTTCTATGAGATTGTGTTTGAGATAGCTACTAATTTGTATGCTTGAAAATTTCATGGTTATTATCTTGGAAAATTTCCACTTTGGTGCCCGGGAATTTGTGCTAATTTCTCTTTGATGGTCTGAGGTTTGGTTGCCCACCCTAGTTTCATTTTAGTGTGATGTTTGGTTATTTACCACTTTGACAATCCGAAGTCATGGAGTTTTTTCACTTTGTTGACGGAAGATGTGGAAAGTTGAATTTCATTTAAATTAGTCACATTTTTTTTAACATAATTAAGTGCGAACAAAACGTCAAAAAGTAAGCATTAAGTTGGTTCACATAATTTTGCAAAAGATGACTTTTTCATTCCTCAAAAGTCAAAATACTTGGTCATGTCTTAAACTGATGTTATCAAAGTGGAACTAGGCCAAACTTAAGGGCATCAAAGTGCAAATATTCCCATTATCTTTAGAGGACAAATTCACCACCTTTTTGGGCTATTTGTATTTTTTTTTATTTTACGTTCGAAATAGTTTTATGCCATCAATGTTCTTTATTACAGTTCTTGTCTTCTGACCGCTAAGAAATTTTATGCATCTATTATAGGTTATTTTCATGGCAACTGTGCCATGTGGAACATATATCCCGTACTGTGGTACACCGTGCAAATCACCTGGAAGTACATATCTTAATGTGTTGTCATCACACTGGTAAGAACACCTCTTGTCCTGAAAAGTATATACTTGATTAGTACATTGTCATGTACATTTTCTGTTTCCTTGAACCATGAGAGTGGAATTTGGAAGAAAAGAAGCTGTACTGTGTTTTTACTTTTAATATTTGCATTCTTGACACAAACATCTTGATAAAAATCTTTGTGTGAATCGTATGTTCTGGGAATGTTAGAAGGACTCTCTGAATCTTGTAAGAGATTTAACTTCTTCAAATGTACGGTTTTGTCTATTTTGCATCTACCGCTAGTTAAGACTTAAGAGGCTTGTCTTGTTTTTGGTGAAAACATGACTTACCCAGCCCTAATGCTTTGTGAGACGCTTCCTTCCCTTTCATTTTATATAAAAGTTGATACTAGTTCTCTTTGTGATGCTGTGGGGAATGATGGAACCTAACACTAATGCTGTGGCCTGTGGGCAACGTGATCAAACCCGTAACCTTCAGACTGTAGGTTGGGGTCTGGGTTATGGGAGCTCTACCATCTACTGTTACCACTTGATTTCATATAAGACGGTGTTTACCAATATGTACTTCTATAGACGTGAAAGTTCGGTGAGACTTCGGTCTCTCTGGCTAGCTATGGAACCTCTCAAAGGTTT
The DNA here is from genome assembly GCA_018983105.1 of Silene uniflora. Taxonomy (NCBI): domain Eukaryota; kingdom Viridiplantae; phylum Streptophyta; class Magnoliopsida; order Caryophyllales; family Caryophyllaceae; genus Silene; species Silene uniflora. Next base: position 18,529 of record JAGPOY010000595.1, on the reverse strand, counting down.
TAGGTAGAACTTAATGTTCAGAAGGAGATGGTCTTGAAAGAGGGGATTTTTTTTTCCTTACATTAAACGGTCTCTCCTTGGACCGTGCCTGTAAATTGTGGAGGATAAATTCTAAAAAAGGAAGTATGATCCAGAAGTTATGGTACAACGCCGTTTGTGGCAAAGTCAAATTACGGGTCATCTGGATGAGTAACCTGAATTATTTAACATCTAATCTGAACCGGAAATTCTCTAAACTTTCCTTTTGGAATTTGGTTATCATGTCATTTTTCAATAAACCTTGATTGAGCCTCCTGTCTTCTATTCACGGCTCCCTTTGTCTTTTCCAATAACTTATTCAAGTTGCTTATGTTTCGTGCTATGCATGGCCTGGTATTTTCGACACTGGCAACAGTTGCCATTTTTTTTTGAAGTACTCCATTTTATTGATTTTCTCCGTTTCCAACCATAATATTAGGAAAACAATACAAAATTAGTGAGGATAAAAGGTAATGGGCCACTTACAGCAGGAGAAACGAAAGATTCAAAGAAACAGACTGAAAAGTTCAATTGGGAGATGTGAAAGAAATAAAGAGAGCAACATTTTCTCTACGCTTAGGAGATAATAGGTAAATCAGGGAACAAAATGAAATGTGTGCTCTATCGTGAAAAATTATTATTTTCAATTTACATATATATTTACTGCCAAATATTTGGGCATATGAAGGGTAGCATATAGGCATGGTGTATTAGGCACCTTGGTCAATTTTCAAGAATTATCCTATTTTCTTAGTTAAATTTTCGAGATTGTCAAACTTTTACCTTATGCCATTATTCATTTGCCTCCGCTGAAATTTTTCATGCCCCTCAAATCCTAACTCCGCCACTGGTCTCATACTCGGTTATGGAATTGACATAATTATTCAATTTTAACACTTATGTTTAAAATTTGTTCTTATTGCAGTTTTTCAAGCAATGAGTGCCTGGCATCGGTGCGCTCATCTATATTTTCATCAGATTTCCCTCGTGCAAACTTAATTTCACAGCAACCTAGAAGTACACGTGGATCCAAGAGATCTCATCTCGTTGTCAAAGCTGCAAGGGTTAGAACTCTTTCTTATGCTGTTTCCTTGCATTGTGTAATTTGGGCTCGTACCATTGAGCAAATGTTCTTGTTTGGCATTTTTTTTTTCAACGTCTGCTATGAACATGCAGAACTATTATTCTGTCCTTGGCGTCTCTGAAACTGCGGCAAAGTCTGATATAAAAAGCGGTGAGTTATATCTTATTTCTGTCAAACATTGAATGTTGCCTTGTATATTATCTCATGTACCCCTTTAGTTTCCTTTCTACATCTGACCTAACAATATGGTTCATTCCGTTATATCTGCAGCTTATAGGAAGCTTGCAAGGACTTATCATCCTGATGTCAACAAGTAAGTTGAGGTGCTACCTGCATCGTGATACATCAAACTCCTCTATACCCCATATTGTTTATCTCATGCCATTCAGTATTTTCCTACTTCGACACTTTTTGGTCTTTGAGTATCTTTTTCGCCGAAAGTTTCACATTTTGATATCCAGCTCGTGACCCTCATCCAGTATTTTTGGGATGGGTGATGATCATGTGTTAGTAGTAGCCCCCTCCCCGCAACCTTGCATTATTGTTACCATAAGCGTTGTTCCAGAAATTTTGCATTTGAGTATGGTACAGCAGTTGACAGTTGTGTGTTTTCTGTTAATTAAGCTAAATTTGTGAGAAAATGGCCCGTGTTTTTTAAGTGGTATTTCATTGATGTTTACTGGTAAAATTTTCTTCATTTGTTCGATTATTTGCTCAAAATTTATGGTTTGTTAATTGGCCCTTATGTATTGCAGAGAACCGGGAGCAGAACAAAAATTCAAGGAGATTAGTAATGCCTATGAGGTAAGTTTCATTCTATTATTCATTAGATGAATAATAGAAATTACTTCATCTGTTGTGAAAATACTTTCATAAGTGGCAATAGTCTGTTAATAACATTTACACATAACTGCAGATCCTATCAGATGATAAGAAGCGGTCCATGTATGATAGATACGGAGAGGATGGTCTAAACGATGGTCCAAGCATGGGGGTATTTTCTCATTTACATATATTGTTTAATTATTACATACTATATGCTGAGCTCGTAGATTTGACATTCTGTTATTTAGGGCTATGGCAGTACCAGCATCTTTGATGAATTACTTAGAAACTTCGATGGCATGGGCATGGGAGGAAGTTTCAGAAACGGGTTTTCAGAAGGCGAAAACTTGCTTTATACTCTTCGCCTGGATTTTAAAGAGGCGGTGTTTGGAGTGAAAAAGACTATCGAGATTACACGGCTCGAGGATTGTCCCACTTGTGAAGGCTCTGGGGCAAAGCCGGGAACTAAATCCTACGTTTGCCGATCTTGTAACGGCCAAGGTCAGGTGGTCTCGTCAATGCGAACTCCTTTCGGCATTGTTCAGCAGGCAATAACTTGCCCCGACTGTAATGGAATGGGTGAGAGTCAAACTCCATGTAATAAATGTCGAGGTGACGGACGTGTAAAAAAATCCAAGTCACTTGACCTGAAAATTCCTGCCGGAGTCGATACTGGAAACCAAATAAGGTGCCAATCAGAGGGAAACTCCGGCAAAAGAGGTGGGCCACCCGGCGATCTATTTGTAGCCATTGAGGTTCTCGAAGACCCTGTTTTAAGAAGGGATGCCAATAATATTCTTTACACCTGCAAGGTGTCTTATCTTGATGCAATCCTAGGGACGGTCTTGAAAGTCCCAACAGTAGATGGGATGAGCGATCTTAAGGTGCCACCCGGAACCCAGCCAAATACAACGTTGGTGATGTCGAAAAAGGGTGTTCCCATCATTAATAAGCGGAATAAGAGAGGGGATCAGCTGGTAAAAGTGCAGGTAGAAATTCCTGCGCGACTCGACAGTGAAGAGCAGAAGCTTATTGAAGAGCTTGTCAATATACGCAAGGCTAAAGCTTCGAGCAAAGCAAAATAGAGTACTCTCCCAAAGACAAGACACCATTAAATGATTTTTTTGGTATTTCCACTTAGATTAGCATTTCGCGGATGTAGTTTAGTAGTTATTTCCGTCGATTAAAATCATTAGCCCAATTTACTATGATTCCAGTTTAACTGTAATTTTTTCTACCCTACTGCTAGTCCGCTACGTACTTAGTGTACTGAAGTTTTGGCTTAGTAGACCACATGGTTGAATGAATGATTCATTTTCAATGTAAACGTTTGCACTGTAGATAGATTCTACAGTGAATATAGTATACACAATACATTCTGCATTTCTGCTGCTTTATTTTTAGCGACGGTTTGCTGCTTATTTATTTTTAGTGACAGTTTTGTGATATATTTTTAGCAACAGTTGGCAGCAAAGCAGTTGCGGGTAAATGCAGATTTCTGTGCTAATTGAGGTTGGTAGAAAGCTCCAAGGCAGCCAACCAAGGACAAAAGGCCCGCGTTTCCTGATCTAATTGTCCATTTGATAGGGACTCGTTTTGAGGCGCTCAAGCATTTTTCTGCAGTCTTCTGGAATACACGCCTAAAGCCAAGTCAGTGAATTCATTCGACCCTGTTCACTCGCATCTGTACTTCATGTTTGTATAACCTGGGTCTAGACTAAAATTTATGTACAAAATACTGTATTTGATGAGTATATTATTGAATGAGCCATTCTCGTCAGGGAGGAAAAGTTCTCATCATGGCTTGCGCTGATCAGTTTTTCGCCATTCGTCAGTCAGGCAGCTCGTAGATAGATCCAATTCCATGAGGTAGCACAACAATTAGCAGGTGACGCATCAGCATCATCTGGTACCACAAAACTACAAAAGGTTCCGAACTAAGGCATGTTTAGAGTGTCGTGTGGTCATATGCATGCGGCCTTAGTTCTGTCAACAAACAGACTGTTTCTGGATATAGTTCTTTACAGATTTTGCCTTGAAAAACAGGGAAAAAGAAGCCGAGACCAAAAAACACCGACTTGTCCACTACAGAGATAAACACCCGGATATTGCCATACTAGTATACATACAACAGTAATCGATGACAAAGTACTCAATCAGAGAATTGTAGTAATAGTCTAATACCTTAATGAAAAAGCTGAAAAAAAAAACCGCCCTCTGTTTTGGCCGATGGCAAGTAATAAAAAAACAAAGCCAAAATGCGTAAGAAAACAGGTGAAATTACGGATCTAAATAAACATGGAGAGTTCAATGTAAGTTTTCTAGTGGACTAATAGTACATGGACATACATGGCCGGCCAGAGACCCAGGGTATCTGCCTTACAAATCAGAATCCCAATCCGTACTGTCAGATTCTTCATCACTATATTCTGATGACGCTTCCGGTACCTTCAAAAGAGATCAGGAAATATAAACTATAAGGATTCAATCTACTAGTCCAATACTACAATTACTCTGCGATGCATCTCCATATACTGTGAGATTCTTGTCTTTCTAATTCGAGAAAGATTAGAAAAATAAGCTTTAAGAATAGAATGAAAATGAGACTAGAAGCAGCGTAAGTAGGGGTTTAATGTACACAACATTTCCCTCAACGAGATGGTTTCCATGTGAACCTAAAACAGGACGTATGTGATCAATCATGAAGAATGAAATGCAGAGGGTTATACGGACCAATTTGGTTCTTTATCTGGATATCTCAAAGTCAAAAACACGATATATCCGAAATCACAACTCAACTAGAAAAAATTAATTTTCATTCTTCGACGCTGTCTGTAACGAGCCTTGATAAAAATAAAAATAAAAAAAGGATTACAAGATATTAGTTAATGAAACCTTCAAGAAATTTGACTGTGTGCCATCCAAAGATTACATGTTTGTGCAGAAATTACTCACATTCACAAATCGTAATAGAACAAAGAAATTCCCAACGGAGGAAAAAAGTTATTCAAAATAGAGCTCTTGATACCATATGTAATGGCAGCTAAATAATATAATTAATTATGTAGATATAGGATGCAGAAAAAAATTATGAAACAAAGGTGATACCTGTCTATTTGCTCCATTGAGGCCTGTGAAGAAAGCTGGTTTAGGCGTATGATGAGCTTGTGGATTATTCATCATTGCGCTATACTTCGTCAGCAAAGAAGTAACCTGTTGAAGTTGCAATTGCACCCCTTCTATCTGCTTGGACTGCATTTGCAACTGTTGAGATTGCATTTGCAATTGCCGAGATTGCATCTTGATTTGGCCTTGCATGAGTTGACTGGTCTCCCCCAAGGCCGTCACTGCAAAATTCAACCTCTCCACTTCTGCAGAAGAATCAGGAGACATGTACCCACTATTCCTCCTTTCTGATCCCATTCGAAACATCTTTTTCTTTGAGCTCCCGATTTCTGCTTTAATGCCCAGTTCTCCATACCCTCGCTTCCTTGATTCTGCTTCAGTCCTAAACACTTTATTTCCAGTGACACCAAACCCATACCCGAGTGGCCGGTGGTACTCATCTGAATACATAAGCTCATTAAAAACTTGATTCTCAACTGCTGTTGTACGGCGTGAAGATGTGGAACCACGTTGAGCAATCAGAGCAGCAGCAGTATCCTAATAGTGCCATGAAAAAATTCACTTAATTTGTGACGTATTATAAATATGTTCAATATGAAGTATAATTTTTATCTCCTCAAGTACTACTCGCTCCATTCATCTGCATTCACAAAATTTTACTTTTTGGGTCATTCAAACCCATTACCATGTTCAACTTTTGGGTGAATTTCATTTCATAAAAGACGAAAATATATATTGAAGCATGGGGGTTCCACTGTCAATCTACTTGCTTTTAATACGCCCTCCATCTACTTGACATTTAGCCTTTTCTACTCGCCATTTCTGCAGACTTGTGTCATGTGAAAACCCAGAGAATACAAATGAAGTGCATATATGGTTACGACTCAGAAACTGGTTAATATCTACAAGAATGTTTTTACAAATACGCTGTGAAATGGACATTGACTGTGAAATGAACTTCCGTTTTTTTTTTCACCACTATAGACTAAATATAAACCATGCAAGAAGTAATTAGTTGATCTAATTCTGTACCACAAATTCTTTGGATGTGTTCTCCACAAAAGTCCCATCTTTTCTCTGATGGGTTTCAAGAAACCACTCTAAAGCTCCTGGCTCCCTCCCATGTGTTTTCTCCTGCAGTTATACCAGCAAATTAAATAAACTGGCAATATTATTAAAAAACAAACAGTGTCTTACTACGTATATGGTTAATATAGTAACATTAATCTTACAAATTCATCTCTTCTGCGAGCATAGCTCTTTGAACCTGTAACGTGCATATGTGTTTGAGCAGCTCGTGCTGCCTTTCCTTTATTGGATAGCATCTGTACCATGACAATTCATAATCAAGAAAAAGAAATAAGGGCAGATTGCAGAGTTAATGCCACTTTTACAATCCATACCCAAGCAACACCTAATCACAGACACAAACAATCCACAACCCCAAAGATAATGAATAGCCAAAAGAACCAGAACAGGATGACAGACAGAGCTAGCAATTTGCCCAGCGAAAAGTTTAAGCAAAAAGGATTAAACGCGGTAATTGGTACCTTGCACTTCTCTGAAAACCAGTACTGCACCAGTTTTACCCACTGGCTTTGAGGTAAACCTTTTGGTACAGTGCTAGCAATTTCCTCTTGTGTTTTATCGGGGCTTTTATACTGTAATTTGAGATCGTGCTTATAATTCTTCCATTTGTTCCCAAGATGTCTCAGTATGCATTTGTCAATCTCCGGTCGGTCAGGAAGCACAAACTTCTCCTACAATAACATTCCAACATTAAGAAAGACAACAAAAATTGACAAGAAGCTGTTAGGAATGTCTAACGAGAGAAACTTACCCGAATCAAAGATATAATCTTTACTTTACAATTTTTATCCACCTTTCGCCAGTTTGCTTCACCTATTGGACAGAGCTCACAATTCTTTGCCACGTCTCCAAGGAACCTGATTAGCACATGTCCTCCCTTCCTCACTGGCTGATCTAAAGAATTAAAGGGAACTACAAACCTCACTCCCGGACGGAGAGACCAGACATGCCGAGGACCTATGCTTCCACCCTTTTTCCCACGTTTGCCCTCAGAATCTGTTCAAAAGATTCATAATGAGAGAGAAGTCAATCATCAAATTACAAACCACGCAAAAAAGTTAAAAAATCTCTACATTAGAGATATACCATTATACCTTATGAGGCTATAATGTGCTTAATCCAGACATGATGTAAATAACATAGTAACATTACTAACATACCAAACATCATCCATATAGGAAAAAAGATTCACGCAGGCCATGAGATGATATCATAAAATTGTGTGAAGGAAAAAATCGTAGTTGCATGAAAGCTTAGTGAGCAGCAAAAGAACAGTACAGGTCTAAATTGGGAAGACATCAGGTTTCAAGAATGAAAACAATATCAGCAGTCCAGCAACATATTCGGTTAAATTTGCTGTCTATCCCAGCAAACCAAAGTAAGATCATATTAATACTAAACTTCACCACTCACAGCAAACAAGGAGAAGCAAACTATCTTCAACATTGGTACTTCGAATTTCAAACAAAAGATACAATTCACCACAACCAAAAAATCCTTCTTCATAATGACAATAATAGGATGAACAACCTGGATTATACCGAATAATTTTGGGACCTGCTTGAAATATTTCTTAACCCACCAATGCACACAAAAGCTGAAATAGTGGAGTAACATTTTGTGGACAGACAAGCTACAAGGATTCGTTAGTTGCTAGTAGGGAAACAACACTTTGGTATAGAATTCTTCGTTTGGAACTACAATATTTCCTTCTTTGGCATATTCATTTGAACTGCAGCATTTTTTATATTGCCAACATTATCTAGAACACATTCAGCATACAATATGACACTTTCTTATCTAGCAAATCAATTGATTTCTGAAAAGTATATAAGATGGACATTTCTTTTGCAACTTATATAATTTTTTTAAACTACATTCCCACTATTGTGCCAATCATCTAGAGGTAAAAAAAGAAAAAAAAGAAAAAAAAAGAAAAGAGCATTACCCCTCATCTCCACCTCCTCCATGTCATCAAATTGTATGTCATTACTCCATTTAGAAATGTTTGAACCGTGACTTTGTGAGAATCCATGCTGGGCAGGTTGTCTATCAATCTCCTCCTCCTCTTCCTCCTCCTCATCAAGTTCCAAGTCATTATCCCATTCAGAAAGATTTTGTTGTCGAGCTTTAGAGAATCCATGCAGCGATAGTTCTCCATCATTCTCATGAACCCCATTTTGAAGTCTTCGTAAGCGCCTAGTTTGGTCAAGGGATTCAGCATGAAAAGCCTGGGTTGGTGGCGGTGTATGGGATGGTCTCCCAACTGCTCCCTTCTGATTACATCTCAAGTCGTTTGTTCCTTTAGTTGTCACTTGTACAGGCTCGGTCATTATAGGATCACTTGTCCAAACATTGCCAGCAGAACCAATCTCGGTTTCTTCAGCTGGACCATCTTGATTAGGCTGGTCATCATTACGCTGGGAGCGAAATGACCATCTGTTTGAGGCCTTGGGAAGTTGAGAATCAGTGACCAAAGGTTGACTTAGAGAAGGAGTCAGAGACTGTCTTTTGCCCATATTTCTCTTGTTAGACCTATTATCACCTGCCACAAGGCCCACGACCGTGGCTAGTGATGGTTGGGTTGTTTCGGTATGGGCCACATCGGGATTTTTACCTTGTGGAGTATCCTCATCTTGGTCACCAATAGCAGAAACATCACGAATCACCTGTGAAACGACATCTTGAAGCGTCTCACTTGTTTTATCTTTACCTCGAGAAAGTTGTGTGGGTTTAGACCGTTTACTCCGAAAACTCATGATATAAATTCAATACAATGTATCTGCTGAACAATCGCCAAAATTATTAAATTGTCCAGAAAGTTGAAACTGCCAATATATTCACTTCCTACACAATTAAATGAAAAGTTCATTCTTTTTACAAACCGCAATCCTGCAAACTGCCAGCACTAATATGCAAACAACCACAAACAGTAAGTCGTATGTAAAATCTTTTTTCCATGTATAACCATAAATCAAATGGGCCTAGGGGGAAGGCTAGCAGCCTAGCTGGGGCGCTCGTCCCCCTGAACAATGTAAATTTTTCGATCTAAACTAAAATTTCCGATTTTTTTTCCTAGTATACCTTACCCCCGGCGAAAAATCCTGGCTCCGCCAGAAGCTTATATCCGTACCATAAATTGTGTAAAAACAATTTATAAAGCAACTTAAGTCAATTAGCATGTAATTTCAACACGCTACTTATGTAAAACCGCTTCACACAAGTATTTGTGAACTCGAAAAGCGACTATAAAAATCACTCTAGTACTATATTTCTGCAAATGTAACACATTTCTACACACAAATTAACAATTTAAACACTCCAAACATTCATATAAACAATTCCAGATCCTCAATCAATCAATTAAACCAAAACTAAGCACTACACATTAAAAATCGAAACTTGATTAGCTTAAAACCATTCTAGTAGACTAATTCCAGTACAAATCGATGAAATTCCATCTGAAAATCAAGCATATACTAATAAAAAAAGAAAACCCTAATTTTCGAAAGTGTCGGATACCTTGAGAGCTTAAATACGACGCTTTGACAGCAAGTTGCAAAACGCGGGAAAATGACTGCAGAGAAACCCGTCAATGGCGGCGAGCCGGCAACAGTAATAACGGCTGTTATCTCTCCTGATTCATCTTTGTGAAAAATGAAAACGTCAGATGTTCCGTCGTTTTGTATTTTTGTTAGACGGTTTGTTTAGCGACGGTAATGTTAAAGAGTTCACTGTTGTGACTTACGATTTTACTAGCGCTTATAACGCCGCGTTGGTGTCAAATACGTACCATAGTTTCATACGGTCATACCTATACCTGGTAAACGGGTCAAATGAGATGGGTTAAAGTTATGTCAATTTGGGTCGCGTTGGGCGCGGTTATTTCAAATTCGTGCCATTTTTGGGTCGGCTATTGGGCTAACTCCTACGTATTAATGAGCTGTCCGATTCTATGTTATAGGATGATTTTATAAAAGAGTTGCTGAGTCTACAAAGAGGCTAATCGTAAAGTGATTGACTCGTAACGCCAAAAACTCCTATAGAAGATAATTGCAGCACAACAATTCAATTCGCAAATCAAATAAAATCAAAATCAAAATCTTATATTAATTGGGTACAAAGAAATCATACACATACATCATACCCCTCCAACCCATAATAACTGTCCCATTTGGAGTTTGGCACGAAAATCAATGAATGAAGTTAAATATTGAAAAGTATTGTATAGGGGTAGAAATATAGTGAGTTAAATAATGAAAAGTAATGGATTAAGGGTGGGTTATGTTGTAAATAATGAAAAGGGTCAGGGGTAGGAAAGTCATTAAACGTGTCCAAATATAGCAAATGGGACATTTGTGTGGGTAGACGAAATTGGCAAATGTGACAATTATTTTGGATAGGAGGGAGTATATGAGTACATACATAAGGTTTCAAACTTGAAAACATGGATGAAAGAAATATAACATATGAGTACATACATAAGGTTTCAATTAGGAAGTACACAAGCAATAATGCAAATGAAAGAAATGACGATGATGAACGAGATCGTCTAAGGTCTAACGTTTCTCAAACTTAACATGAAGAGGGACGCCACGGTCGATGACCAATACCATAACGTCAGGCTGAATAGTTACAAGTAGAGATGGCAATGGATCGGGTACCCGCCCTGGATCCGCGAGATCCAATACCATTGGGTCGGATCTGGATTCCATTATTTTAGATCCGTAGGATCCGGATCGGATCCAGATCCATATACGATTATTAGGATCCGGATCTGGATTCTTCCTCTGAGATCCGGATCCGACCCCTCGATCCATTTATATTTTTCTAAGTCTAATTTTCAAGCCCACGGCCAAGCCCATCTAATTAATAGCCTATGAACTATATGTTTATTATGTATCTATTCCAAAATGTGCGGTATTTTGTGGCTAGTAAACACAAAAATTCTCATTTGTGACGGACATATCTTTCACAAGCTTGTGACTAGTCAAATAACACCCATATGGGTAGGAAAAGACAAGCTATTTGTAATTCCTCAGGCTTATCTTATCTTCCCAACTCGGAGATACTTAACCCGTTTTAAACATTGTTTGTATCTCTTTGAACAATTTATTTTCTCTTAAGTTTCAACAATGTCAAGGGAATTGAACATGTAACTTTATAATTGTTAAAGTTTTACCATTTTGTTGGTAAATGGTAATTGCTAACAAACTTTGGCATTTGAGAATTTAGTGTGCTATTAAGGCTAGTGTAATATCGAAACTTTTATCTAACATGTAACTGAGGTATGACGCTACTTTAAAATTGCTAAGATCCGTTTTGGACCCGGGTCCTACCCGGATCCATAGGATCCATAGGACCCGGATATGGATCTTGAAAATTTTAGATCCTTAGGATCTGGATCGGATCTGGGTACACTACCAGTAAAATGGATCTGGATTTGGATCATATATGATCCGGTCCAGATCCGATCCATTGCCATCTCTAGTTACAAGATTGACGTCCTTACAAGTGATATCGGGTGCGTAGACTCCGCCTATATCCGTACAAGCTTGTATTTTATAAACAGACTTGTTAATAGCATCAACCCTCCTGATTGCAAACCAATAATAGGTTTCTGTAATTCGGAGTTTGGGCGGGCCATTCGTTCCCCCGGTTTTGACATAGCCTATCAGAATCCACCTTCCACTTCCTAAGCTCAGGGCAGTAGTATCTGCCCGAGTGATAATCAAACTGTAAGCTAACCTCCTCTATCTCACGGATAATACCGTTCGAATCAGTGGGCTTGAACCTAAGAGCGACTGCACCATCTTCCCCATAAGGCTACTTGAAAAGGGCAAGTATTATTATACGCAATGAGGCCTATGCCATTGGCTTTCGAGGGTAAACCCTCGATTTTATTTGCAAGGAGCATTACGTAAGGGGTGTCTGTTTTGAGAGGATTGCCCCGAGTGTCGAGCACTCGACGGGTACGAAGATGAAATACTCCAGGTGATACCTCTTCAAGGCTAGTGTCACTATCAACCTCAACCTTTATGGCGGCGACATTGGAGGGAGTGGCTAAGAGGACGAGAAATGATATTATTGTGGTGGTTAAACCGAGTAGCCTCAAAATCGGATTCATTTTTGGTAATTAGTTTTTATAACACAATCTTTGTGATGAAGAAAAGATAAATTATGATCCTATTTATACAATTATAGACTTCAGATTATTGATTTATGTAATATAATCAAGTTACTAACAACTATGTGCAGTCTTGCATTAAACAATCGTTCAGGCAAAGAATAAAATAACTCGACTGAATTAACGACGTGCCTCCTTGTAAGTTACTCGAATTATTTGCAACTGTTTTTGACTTTTCGATAAAGGACACAATTGATGTAAATCCGTTTTAACTAGGGGTGTTAATGAGACGAGACAGCTCGCGAGTAACTCAAAATCGGCTCGGTCAAAGAGCGGCTCGTGTGAGCTCGGCTCGGGCTCAGGCTTGCTCGAGAGCTTAACGAGTCAAGCTGAGCAAAGGCTGGCTCGACTCGAAAAGCTTGCGAGCAACTCGAACTTGTATGATTACATTAGATATTACTCATATTTTATAAAATTATTTTATCATGATTATATCTTTGTATCACACCTATCAAATGTATCGCTGATTTACCAAATATTTTCACATATATAACCTTCGAGCATTGTTATTGAAAATATCGGAAGAAAAAATGAAATAAATAAGCAATTTATATAGGCTCGATATGGGTTCGAGTTTGGCTCGAGCTCGCAAGCTTTACAACGAGCACATTTTTTCCAAGCTCGAGATCGGCTCGAGCTCAAGTTTTGGTTCTTGAGCACAAGCCGAGCAAGGCCAAGCTCGGGCTCGGCTCGGCTCGTTAACCCCCCTAGTTTTAACCGTTATGTAAAACCAATAAATAAGTTAGTATAAGTAGTTATCTTAGGGATATATTTAAGTCAATTAACTCGTAATTTTACACCAGTAGTGTAAAACCGCCTTATACAATCATTAGCGATCTCAGGTAGACGAGGTAGTCAAGCTAGATACTTGTAGTACTCTGTTCTTATTCGCTTTCTTCTTCTTGCTTCAATCGCGTTTCTTCCTTAGTTTATTTTTCTTCTTTAATCAAACTCCGACAAAACCGACGTGACATTAGAGTCACAGACTAACAAAAAAACGTGACGAGCACAGTGGCGGCTATGGAAGTTGTTGACAGGGGGTTCGTTTTTAAATTCTATCAAATTTTGGAATAATAAAAATCACGAGGTTATCTAGTAGTCTTCTCAAGGCTCGAGCCTGTGGTCAAATGTTCCAAATTTTGATTGATAATTTGATACCCATTTTAAGTAGAAAAGTAGTAAAAATATCGAATTAGTTATAAAAAATACACCCCTTTGTTACATTCATTATTTTAAGAGATATTAAAACTACACATTTTTATGCCGGACTTCTGACTATTCAATTAGCCTATACTTTTGTAATTCAACCTAACGAGAGGGGAGAACACTAATTATAGATATTACATTCAATCATGTTATGAAATAATATCCAAGTGGATATCCATTATCTCTAGAACTCTCTAGAATCTTAAGTCTCTCAGGAAAACTCTTTCTTGGGAAACAAGATATCTTGTATATATTATTATATTGTATTATTTCATCCCATGTATGTATATAAATAGAGACCTTAATCTCATAATAATATACACAACTGATTACCTCTCTACTTTCTCTTCTTT
>JAGPOY010000594.1:0-22168 GCA_018983105.1 Silene uniflora | reverse complement strand
AGATGAGGATAAGGGATAGGGTGGATAGGGTAGAGTATAAGGGAAGGAGTAGTATGTATTAAGTATGAATACATGTAGGTATGTGTGTATGTATTATTATTATCTCGTATCGTATATAATACGTATAAAACTCAATATAATATTATTTATATAATAATAAAATACGAGATATCACACAAATCTCACTCGGTCACATAACTTCTTAGTCGGTCGAGTGACTAAAAGTTCGGGTTGTTACAGATAAGATAAAAGAACCCAGTTATTATCACGAGGCAGCGAAAAATGTCGAATGGCAGGAAGCTATGAGGAAGGAAATTGATGCATTAGAAAAGAATGGAACATGGAAAATCGTCACCTTGCCCAACGGAAAGAAGCCAATCGGGTGCAAGTGGGTATACAAGATTAAATACCGAGCAAATGGGAGCATTGAGCAATACAAGGCGAGACTTGTAGCACAAGGATTTACTCAAATTGAAGGCATAGATTTTCACGAGACATATGCACCGGTGGCAAAAATGACGAGCGTACGATGCATGTTGGCTGTTGCCGTAATGAAAGGATGGCTAATAGAACAATTGGATGTAAATAATGCGTTTTTACATGGAGATCTCGATGAAGAGGTTTATATGAAGATACCACAAGGATTTGAGAAAAAGGATGAGAATAAAGTTTGCAAATTGTTAAAGTCGATTTATGGGCTGAAACAGGCGTCTCGAAACTGGTTTGCAAAATTGACAGTGGCAATGAAAGATTATGGGTTTGTGCAGTCATTGGCAGATTACTCATTATTTACATTCAATCGAAATGGCGTGTTCATTGGCGTACTAGTTTACGTAGACGACATGATCATAGTCAGCAATAATAAAGAGAGTTGTGCAGATTTCAAGAATTTCTTGGATCAAAAGTTCGGGATTAAAGATTTGGGACGACTCAAATACTTCTTGGGAATATAGGTAGCTCATGGGGCAATTGGGTTATTCCTCAATCAACGGAAATATGCTATAAGTATCATTGAAGAAAGCGGAATGGGAGGAGCCAAAACTGCATATACACCAATGCAGCCGAGGCATAACTTGGCGTTGGCAAGGGGATATGTCTAAAAGATGTTATGAAGTATCGTCGATTAATTGGACGATTGGTGTACTTGACGATTACAAGGCCCGACCTTGTGTATGCGGTGCATATATTGTCACAATTTGTTAGTGAACCGAGGAAGGAGCATTGGGAAGCGGCCTTGAGAGTAGTGCGCTATATAAAGAGAAATCCGAGCAAGGGAATTACTTTTAAGAAGGGTGCGGATTATCAGTTGCAAGGTTACTGCGACTCCGATTATGGGGCATGTCCCATAACGAGAAGATCATTGAGTGGGTACTTTGTGGTTTTGGGAGGTTCACCAATTTCTTGGAGGGCAAAGAAGCAAACAACGGTGGCTAAATCAACCGCGGAAGCAGAGTATAGAGTGATGGGCGCGACAACCAGTGAATTGATATGGATAAAAGCTTTCCTTGGATCGTTGGGGATTTTTCATACAAAACCGATGAATTTATACTGCGACAATCAAGCAGCGATGCATATAGCAAAAAATCCGGTCTTTCATGACCGAACAAAGCACATTGAAATCGATTGTCATTTTGTGCGGGAGCATTTGATCAGAAATACAATTAAAACGTCCCATGTCCGAAGTAAGGAACAGATCGCAGATTTATTCACAAAGGCACTCGGGGGAGAAGCATACGACCATCTACAGTACAAGTTGGGACTTGGTTCACCAAGTGTTCCAACTTGAGGGGGAGTATTAAAGTATGAATTCAACATTAACAAGAAAGCTACAATCAAGGAGAATATTGAAGATATTGTATTATATATTTTGTTCGCATATTTAGGTATATGTATAATATTGTTTCCGTTTTCATAGGAGTAGATTATGGTAGGATAGATTACGATTTGGTAGCTTCAGTATATATGTACTCAATGATTGAACGATGAATAATAACTTGCGCATATTCATTCCTTCCCTTGTTCAGTTTCTAGGTTTTCACACTTAGGGTTAGTTGATAAACGAATAAATTAAGTCAAGATTCTTTTATAATTAAATAAACTTTATACTGCTTAATTATAACACTCGTATTTGAATATATTTGCATTTTTGAATCCTTTAAAAAACCCCTCCTCTTTATTACTTCACTGTTTCTTTGTTTATACGGAGTATTAGTTTAATGCATATTAAAAAAAATAGCAAAACGTTTCTTCTTTAAAGTTCGAACCTTACTTGCCATTGTACTTTTGTTAGATAGATAGATTAAATTAAGTCCAGTTTTATAAATAGTTAGCTAGCATGTTTTAAATAGCGACGTCTTAGTCGTGCCAACTTGGTAATTTTCTTATTATAAAATACTAGTTTAGATCCCGTGCTAAAGCACGGGATATTTGAGTTGTTCACACATTCAGTTATTTAAATGTGAGAGGGGTTTTAGAAGAGATTTCGAAGTAAATTGAGTGTCATAGTATAAGACAAATATATTAGAGATAGGAAGAAAGGATAAATAAGGGAGAAATTAACAAATTTGAAAAAAAAAAAAATTAATGTCATATTATTTCAAAAATTGACAAATTAACGCAAATATGTATATCAGTTTTTTAGTGTCGTATTATTTCAAAATTTAACAAATTGATATCCAAAAAAGATTGTTTATGATAAGGAGGAATATAAATTGGGTATAATAGATAAAAGTTGACATTTTAGTTTTTTTGTTTCCAAAATTGAAAATGATGATTCGGGTAATATTAAGGTTGCAGTAAATATATTAGGATTTTGTGAGTTTGGGCCGAATTAGTTATGATTATAGAGGATTTATTAGATATAGGTCTATTGCAATAAGCAGGAATGATCCATCAAGACGGCCCAATAGCAGTCCAAGAGACTTAGGCGGGAAAATATGAGATTTCCGATTTACATTTTACGTGATCGTATACCCGCAACATACGATAAAGTTATAGTAGTAGTACGTAGAATTTACGTATGATTTGCGTTGTTTACTCAAGAGTGTCGGCGATCCGTATAAAATCAAGTATTCTCATAACAAGCTGGCACCACAAGCAATTTGACAAATTCCAACTCGTAGCTTTTCCCTCAATGGTCCCTTTTCCTTTCTTTCTTTACATTTTTAATACTATACGATTCCTCTTAAATTTTCATTGGATATAAATCTAACCTATTATATGATCCAATCATTTGATTTCATTGTATGTTTTGCTCCTAACAACAAGGGTTGGACCAATGATTAAGAATCTATCTTCTGATCCTGAAGTCTGAGATTCGCTTTAAGTCGTACTTTTAAATATGCCAGTGATCTGCCTGGCCTTAGATTAGGTAAGACCTGCTCGTAAATCGAAGCTTTTTCCCACCCAAAAAAATTGTATGTTTTACTTCCAACTAGATGAAAATAGAAACAGATGAATAAAATGAAAAGAATAAAATTATTAAAGAATGAGTGTTATCGAGCTCCCATTACTATCTTTTGAATTGGTATTTAGACGAGATCTTTATTTTTATAGATACGATAATTCTAACATAAATTTAACGTGGTATCCTTATTTAGTTATTGTATAGAGTCTTATGATTTGAGTTTAGGAAGCCAAACAATTCAGAGGTAAATGACAATTGGACATTTTTCTTTATTTGGTCCATTTTACTATTTTAGTACCTTTGTTAATGTGGATTATAGAAATCCGATTTATTTTCAAAGGAACCTCAAATTTAAAACAAAAGGTCGAAATTGAATTAATAAATAAAATATTGTCATACATGAACATCCAAAGTCCAAACTCAAATAAAAGGAGTGATTCATATACTTAATAATTAGTTTGGAGATAAAATCAGATCTAGTTAACGTTTTAATTTACAGAAAAAATTATTCAATCATAACCTCGATCATCAACAATCAATTAATGGACTCAATGATCTAGCTAGTCAAGCCAAATAATAATACCAACCAATAATCCAAAACAACTAATATGAGCTAGTAAATCCAAAACATTATTGTGATTATTAGACATAATTAATCATTTAATCGTCAAGTAGATCACACACGTGATACGTTCTTACACATTGCATCTACGGAAAAAAAAAACCTCAAATGCATGGTAAATTTATTGGTACACATCACCTAGATTCGAACTCCGCCAGCAATTAAAATTGACCTCGTGGCTCTATTCTATACATTTTTTTTTTTTTTTGTAAACTGAGCTATGAGAGCAATTTTGATTACTGATAGGTTCCGAATCCAGGTCATGTATACCACAAATCATGAAGTTAAACATATTAGTAATGGCATATACATCCGACTCTTTTTACCTCACATTTACGAACGTTTTAAAATATTGAGACATTGTCATCATTGTTATTGTCTCGTGATAAATACATGCACAATAAGCTACATATAACTAAGTACATACTACACTATTATTACGTACATCTTTTATCTTTTCCTTTAGACTTTTTACTCGTGCTTTATTTATTGCCTTATTGGCCTATATAAATACCAACAATTTGAAGTCCCACAAACTCTTAAACAAAGACCAAGTCTAACTATATATGCCTGTGTGTCGGTAGAAGAAGCTCAATAATTTTCCCTTTGTAAAAATTGCACATAATTATTAAAAAAACCATAATTAAGAGAAAATGGTTAGGAATATGGTGAAGAATATGAGTGTTCAAGTAGCCATGCCTAGTACATCAACTAATAACAAATCCGAAAAGACGTTGTCTACGGAGAAGGAGAAGGAGGGTGAATGGGAGAAAAGGCCGGGAGGTATGTTAGTCCAGAAGAGGACTGATGATGTGGCTGTCGTCCCGGTCAAATGTATTCGGGTTCGGGTTGCTTACGGTTCGGCTCGGTATGAGATCTCCGTTGGCTCTCAGGCAACTTTTGGTATGTTTGTTCTTTACTACTAAACACAGATTTGTTTTTGTACAACGGGGTACTCGTTAATTCGTTATGAGTTATTGTTGGATTACAATTTATTTTGAGACGGTTTTATGATAATGTTATTATCAGATGGATAAATTGGTATGAGTATATTCTTTTTCAAATTTGTGGATTAATGAGTGTATATATATATATGACTATATGAGTGAAGTTTATAGTTAATCAGACTCTCACGTTATTACAAATTCATTTATTACAAGACGATCTTATAAGAAAATTATAGTAGATAGTCTCATAATTTGGATATGTTTATGGACACTTAAGATTTGAACGTAAAATCATTTTCAGCAACGACTTATAAAATTACTACTTGTACTTTTTAATTAGGGAAAACAAACATTTATAATGTCTGATTATCACGAGTAATTATGATTATTGGTTTTGTTTGGTGACTGACTATCCTAATGATCTACAAAAATCCGATGAGTTACGCGACTAGTGGCAAAAAAAATGTTTTTATATAGTAACTAATGAAAATTAATTTGTTTCTTTTATTATAGTAGCCGATACAATTTTAGAACTTTTTTTTTAATTTGATGGGTTTTAGTTAATATATATATATGACGGAGTTATTTAACTTTGATACAGTACATATGAGAAAACTATTAAGTTACTTTTACTAAAACAATTATAGTGTTAGTTGTATTACTAATTGTATTCGAAACGGTTAGTAAGTAAAACATACCCTAAACAGAAACGTAAACTATTGACCATATCAAGCCAGCCAACAACCCAAGTGACCAAGTCCATATTTTTTTTTGCTTTTATAGCGGCTTGTGTTTCACCAAGACACCAACTGTACCAAAGTTGTCGTTTAGCTGGTTACCACGTCAACAAGTTACGTCTAGTGATCCACGTCCAATTGGAAAAGCAAATAAAAAGCCATATACTCCCAAATTTAGGAGGCCTACTAGTCGATTTTAGTTTGAACTTAATTAAATACAAGTTCGACTTAAAATTTTGGGTTCGAGTTTAGATATAATGTCGAATTAAGAAATTATAATTCAATCAGATTGACTCCTAAAATGTAAAACTCGACCCAGACTCAAAACTATTTCTTGTGTATACGTTCATTCTATACTATTTTTTTTAAAAAAATTGGGTCGGTCTGTGCCTCGAGTGGAACAATTTTGAGGACTTGTGTTGACACATTAGCTAGTTACAAATCCGAAATGATATGTGACATTCCTTGATTTAAATATATAGGGAGTAATTATTATTTTTATTGTGAGACCGTTTAAAAATAATCGTCAAAGTCAAAGGGCAAGATATAAATTAGAGTTTGGTGAATCACAGGGGAGCTTAAGAAGCTGTTAACAGCACAAAGTGGATTGCATCACTGGGAGCAGAGAATAACATACAAAGGAAAAGAGAAAGAAGATAAACAATTCTTGGACATTTGTGGTGTAAAGGATAAATCGAAACTTATCCTCACTGAAGATCCTTGCAGTAGAGAGAAGAGATTGTTAGAGATGCACAAGAACGATAAACTTCAACGCGCTCAACGTGCCATTGCTGAAGTTTCCTCTGAAGTCGATTCCTTAGCTGATCAGGTTAATCTTTGTCTATGGATTTAATTTTACGCCATTTATTTTGATTCATTTTATTTGCTATTATTCGGTTTGAAGTCATTATTATGCAGTTCTACTGCTAGCAGGTTTCGAACATTAGTAAATGGTGATGGTAATTACCGCGCATTGACTTTACTGGCTAAACTAGTTTTCACCTTCAGACTTACGTATGTAAGACTGTGAAAGGGCGTTGATAAATTCATGCTGTAACGGAATGCTAGACATGAACCTGTCATAATGTACTGCTGTGTTCAGGTTTCTGGCATCGAGAAATCAGTAGGAAACGGAGTTAAGGTAGCAGAGGTTCGGATATCAACATTGATTGAATTGCTTATGAGACAAGCAGTGAAACTAGATGGCATTATTTCTGCAGGAACTGAGGTTTCTGCTCAAAAGAATTTGCAGGTAACTTCACTCCCCGTCTGTTTTCTTTCTTTGTACGACGCATCAAAACTTAATCGGCTTTATTAGTCACTGTAATATAATTTGAATGATTTGACAAATTCTGGTTAAATTTCAGGGTAAAAGAGTGCAGAAATGTGTGGAAGCACTCGACGGGCTAAAAATATCGAATGCTATTCTGAAGCCTGTGGTAGTTACTACAAAATGGGAAACTTTTGATCGTTCTCCCACCACCACGACCACAAAGCCCTATTGGAACCTCTTGGATTAATTGTTATTTTTCCGAATTCACTCGCTCTCAGGCCGAGATTAGGCCTAGATAAGCTGCATCTGCATTCTATTGTGTTTTGTGTTTGATTTGATGGTGAAACAAGAGTGAAGACTGAAACCCATGAACAGCGTTTCTGTTCTTTCTCTTGTGTGCTATACTACTGAATTTGTACCATCCTACAACAAATTAAAAAAAAATTATTTTATGTATATACAAATTGATTTTGAAGTTCTACTTAAACACTCTATAATGACACTCGTCTTACAAGAGATGATTTCTAACTAGTTCCTCCATCCCGATTAATTGTTTACCGTTTATATGCTTTACGAGGAGTACTTTGATTAGGGGTAGAAAAATAATTGAGACAAAAAGAGTATAATTTTGTATTCTTAATTCAACTATACAACTAAAGCTAATTCTTATCTTCACATGTAAAACCGTCTCATATAAGTTTTTATTTTTAAATTATATTATACATAAAACGATAATGAAACTCTAACCCGATTCTTCCACGTCTCAACTCGGTTTCGTATAAATTGTTTTGGCTTCAAATCCAAACCCCAAACCGACATCAAACTCCATATTATTATGCTTAAGCAATTCAAACCAAAATTTCTTAAACCCTTTTCCCTCTCATTTTTCTGCACTAAAACCCTAACAGAAAACACAACAAAACCTTTGATTCTTAAACAATGCATTGCACTTTTACAATCATCTGCATCTTCAACCTACAAACTCAAACAAATCCATGCTTTTTCCATCAAACATGGTGTACCATTAAACCACCCACATTTCACCAAACACCTTATATTTTTCGCGGTTTCGCTGTCGAAAACTATGGTCTATGCCCAAAAGGTATTTGATCAAGTCCACACCCCCAACATTTTTGCATGGAATACTATGATTAGAGGGTATGCATCAAGTGAAAACCCTAGACCAACTATTTATTTATATAGGGAAATGAAGGTAAAAAATATTGAGGTTGATACACATACTTACCCTTTTCTGTTAAAAGGAATTTCTAAGTTATTGGATGTTGTATTGGGTGAAATGGTGCATTGTGATGTTATGAAAAATGGGTATGATTCATTAGTGTTTGTGCAAAATGGGTTGGTTCATTTTTACGCCGTTTGCGCGAAACCTGAGAGTGCACATAAGGTGTTTGAGGAAATGCGTGTTAGAAATCTTGTGACTTGGAACTCTGTGATTAATGGGTTTGCTCTTAATGGGAGGTTTGATGATGTTCTCGGGTTTTATAGGGATATGAGTGATGAGGGTGTGAAGCCTGATGGGTTTACGATTGTGACGTTGTTGTGTGCTTGTGCTGAGCTTGGGGCGTTGGCGTTAGGTAGTAGGGTACATGATTATATGTTTAAGGTTGGTTTGACGGGGAATTTGCATGCGGTGAATGCGTTATTGGATTTTTACGCGAAATGTGGGAGGGTTAGAGAGGCGGAGAAGGTTTTTGATGGTATGAGGGAGAGAAGTGTGGTGTCGTGGAATTCTTTGGTTGCTGGGTTGGCTGTAAATGGGCGAGGAGATGAAGCGCTTGAGGTTTTTAAGAAGATGGAGAAGGAAGGATTCATGCCAACTGAGATTACCTTAGTCGGGGTCTTGTATGCTTGTAGTCATTCTGGGATGGTTGATGAGGGATTCGATTATTTCAACGAGATGAGGGAAAGATATAAAATTGTGCCTAGGATTGAGCACTATGGTTGTATGGTAGATTTGCTATGCAGGACGGGGAAGGTAAGGCAAGCATATGAATTCATTCAAAATATGCCGTTGAAGCCTAATGCTATTATATGGAGGACGTTATTGGGTGCGTGCTCAATACACGGGGATTTGGCTCTAGCCGAAGCTTCACGGGCTAAACTGTTGGAATTAGATCCCAAGCATAGTGGAGATTATGTGCTCCTTTCAAATCTTTACGCATCTGAGAATCGTTGGAAAGATGTTCACCAATTGAGGACCACTATGTTGAAGGACGGTGTTAAAAAGCCACCGGGAATTAGCCATGTTGAGCTTAGAAATCGTGTACACGAGTTTGTGATGGGAGATCGTTCACATCCACAAGACAGAGAAATCTATGAAATGCTTAGTGAAATTACAAAGTTGCTGAGATTAGAAGGCTATGTGCCTCACACGAAAAATGTGCTTGCTGACATACAAGAGGAAGAGAAGGAGACGGCTTTGAGTTATCACAGCGAGAAAATTGCTATCGCGTTTATGCTTATCAATACATTGCCAAGAACCCCAATTACAGTTATAAAGAACTTGAGAGTTTGCTCTGATTGCCATGTCGCAATAAAACTCATCTCCAAGATATTTGACCGTGAGATAGTAGTCAGGGATCGCAGTCGTTTCCATCATTTTAAACACGGTTCTTGCTCTTGTAAGGATTACTGGTAATGAAATTACAGATGTTTAAAGAGTTGAAGGCCATGATTTAAATCACTTTGTCCTGTGAAACCCATGTCCAAGCAAGTTAGCGGACTCACTGGGTTCTTCACTTGACTCTTGATATTCAATTTTTATGATAAAAACCAAGTTGGATCCTCTCCGTCTCTTTTAAAGACGACTATGATTATTTTCGAAGACAATCTAACCGTTACAAATAAAAGTAATACGGAGTAGATGATAATGTATGAGAGACATAGACAAATAAGTATACAACATAAATTCATTAGAGGCAATAGATAAAATATGAAGAGAAAGAAATGTAGAGAGTATTTACCCGATATAATGTATTACGTAGATTTTTTAGTCAAATTGGTTGAAAATACCCATTACGGAGACTGCATCTCTATTATTCAAAGTCATTACCTTTTTTAATTTTTTGATTTTAAATTATTATACTTTTTTTTTTTTTTGAAAAGAACACCCGAAGGCATTACTGCATAGATAATAAATTATTA
Organism: Silene uniflora; assembly: GCA_018983105.1. NCBI lineage: Eukaryota > Viridiplantae > Streptophyta > Magnoliopsida > Caryophyllales > Caryophyllaceae > Silene > Silene uniflora. Next base: position 12,018 of record JAGPOY010000594.1, on the reverse strand, counting down.
TACTTTTGAATAATCAGTACTATCTCTAATGAATTTACCAATCGAGCTAGCTGAAATCCATTGCGAAAACTATGGTTTAGGAAGTAAAAAAGCACGATAAAAGAGGTGACTCTCGTGTCAGGCCTGTCCAAATTTCCGTCTATACGCTAGCTTAAGTTTAGCCATTTATACAAATTAGAGTCCCCACTGGCCACTAGAGGGGGGGCTGGGGGCCATTAGGTTAGTCGGGCACGGTAGTATCAGGTTCGGCCTTAGGGTCATACCGGATTTGATAAAATAAGGAGGGCAAAGCCGGGAAAGAGTTGGACTGGATCAGGCCAAGTTAGCGGGCTTGCGGAATTTGACGAATCCAAAAGAAAACCCAATTATTTGGCGGGGAAAAGAATTTTATTTTTATTTTCAAATAATTTCAAGTTTCCCACCAACTTCCTCGACAATCTTCAGCATCTTCATTTATCCCAATTACTTCCTCACTGCCTCTCACACTTCCACAACATCTTCAACATTTCTTCCTAAACACACCTCAAATTAATGGCGAATATTTCTTATCTTGAGAAATTAGGCCGCGAACTCAACTGCCCCATCTGGTTAGCATTTTCCTCCTTCCCTTTCCTTTCGTTACCCCCTCCGTCCCAATCATTTGCTTACCTTTGATTTAAACAAATGATTGAGACGGACGGAGTAATTTTAAATAATGTATGCAGTATCGGAACCTAAGGGGCGACCAGCGACACCTTTAGTTCCGATTTATTTTCTAGTTTACCTTATGCTCCCCCCGTCCCAATCATTTATTTACATTTCATGTACTCCGTACTTTGCGAGAGAGTTTCTAATCAAAGGTAAACAAATGATTAGGACGGAGTTTCCTTTAAAGTTTCCGTCCCCTAACTATAAATCCTGGTTCATTCCGTTCCGTCTTTTGTTTTGCAGCTTAAGTTTGCTGGAATCTGCTGTATCACTCACATGCAATCATGTTTTCTGCAAGTAAACCCTAATTTCCCTCTCATTCAATTTGATTTTTCTGTGTTTTATTTGTTGATTATTTTTTGTTCAATGTTGATTCGATTAATTGATATTGGTTGTAATTAATTGCAGTTCATGTATTTACAAATCCATGAAATCTGGAGCAAATTGTCCGGTTTGCAAAGTTCCTTTTCAACGTCGAGGTATGTTTGCGCTTTTTAAATTGATTCATTGTTATCTTTTGCCCTATTTTTAATGATTGGTTTGATTATTGTAAATTTCTTGTTAGTAATGTATGATTAGGTTTGGAGTAATAATTGTTATCATTCGAAATTTCGATGTGGGGTTCTTATACACTATACCTAGGTGATGAAAGATAGATTCATTGGTTTCAATTAAGCTTCATTTTAGCGAAATTTAGGGAAAATATATCAAATTCTGATAATAGTTCAGATGATTGTCACTGTCCAACTGAGTCTTATTCTTTAATGGGTTCAGGAATAGCAAATTTGGGTTTTTAAGACAAGGGTAAAATTATGAACATCCGACCCCTTCCTATGAATCGATGAGGCGCTTATGGTAATATTGCTGTTACCTGTTCAAATGTCGATACTTGGCAATGATAGATGACAGTGGTGATGATTGTTCGTGAAGCCACGAGAAATTATATGTCACATTATCCGCCCTTTTGAGGATATTGAAGCTTATAATTTGTCATTTTGCATGAATGTTCTGTTCATGGTGCTTAATATTGTTGGAAGTTCAAATTTAGTCATATATCTTCTGTGGATCATTTCTTGTTTCTGCGGTTCAGAGTGTAAAGGTGTAACAGACGTATTTGGACTGAGCGATGTGAAAGAAGTGGCCTTTCTTGATGGTAGTGTTTATAGTATGTAGCTAGGATAAAATGATGCAATTCATACTTTCCTGATAGCAAAAGATTCCCAGATATCACATCTCAGTTTGTCATGTTTCAAGCTCTTGGTACCAAAATGTTAACAATGTAATGTCGGGATAGGGCAGCTTTTCAGTCAATTGATTGTATGATATTCTGATAATTGATTTCACTGGCTAAAATTTACTCATTAATTTGAGGTGCAAAATTAAAGTAGGACGAGATGCAAAAAAAAAGCTGCAGAGTCATTTCTGCCTGGGAGGAAATGGTCAGTGAAGCTGTTGAAATCCATGTGCTAGGCTTCCGCTGAACGTTCTTATTTTTGTTATGATCCATTCAAGCATATAATGAGGCGAGTAGGAATTTTAGGAAAACCATAATGTATGTGAGCTCATCTGTTTGAGAAAACTATGACTTCACTTATCTTATAATTTTCACAGGTAGAACAGCTGGGCGTAACACTAAACAGTTTTAATTGATGTGTGTGTGTTTTGTATATTATCATATTGTTGCTGCTACTTTTATTGATAAATTGCTTGCTGTTTTGCAGAAATTCGGCCCGCACCACACATGGATAACCTAGTGAACATATACAAAAGCATGGAAGTCGCTTCAGGGATTCCCCAACATGTAACTCAAGATGAATCGACGAGCAAACTAGGTAATATTTGAATTTGTGCAAAAATGTAAAAAATTCACAATAATGGGAATAGTGTGCTAAGTGTCAGTAAGGACAAGCATTTTTTAAGTTGACTAATACATTAGCTCCTCACGTTTTCGACACAATAACTGGAGGAAGATTGTGATAGGGAATTTAGTCTAATTGTGTTAATATGAGCTTAAGTGGTCTAAGCATGTTATATTGTAACGAGGATTACCTTCAACGGCTCTAACCAAATCAATAATCTCCTTTCACTACTTTTTTGTGCGTATTTCTACTAGTTGAATTCCCATTACATAGTTACTGGGATTACCGCCTAACTAGCTCACCCTTACATTCTGAAGGCTGAGAACTCTCTGAACATTTTATTATAATCATGCTATACAGTCTTGCTTTTGGTTGCTCCATCAAACACACTAGCCCAATGCTTTAAGGTTTTGTTTTTGTTTTTGTGAACGTTATGTTGGCGTAGCGAGGTGTAGGATGTACGCGGTATTTGGCTATGTGAAACATCAGATCTCAAATGTCTTACTCTGAGACAAGTCATCCAAAATTTTCACTATTGACATACAAGATGTATCATATCAGATATTGATTGTCCGTATCCCACAATCAATTTGCTTTAGTTGTTTGATTTATTGATTTATAAGATTGAGTCTTATGGATTTTTGTAGCTGTCATAGTTCAGCAGATTTGGTAAAGGAGTATTTAAACAAAATTAGATCTAATTCGAAAGAATGTAGAAACAGCATTGACATTTTACACTACTGGCAACGTGTTTCGTTTGGCCCTATATTATTTTAGCGGATTTCTTGACGAGTCTTGTTATTTCTGTACGTTGCATGTTAAGTGTGTCTTTATTCTGTGATGTACCAGAACCATGATTAGTGTTGCACAAAATGATTTAGAGGCAGTTTAAACAAATTCCTGTTTGGAATATCTATATTTTATAAGGCATCTAGTCTAAACTTTTCGTTTTATCAAGAATATAACAGCACTTTCATTTCTATAGGTTTAGTATTCTGGGCTCACTATTCTATTCAATGTGTGTATACATAGATTCGTTGATGGATTAATGCAAATGTTGTAACTTAATGGATTGGATTAATTACTTTTTTGGCAGATACTCTAAGACAGACTGATGGGGACCTAGATCCTATTAAGGAGAATACTGATGAAGAAGTCCCATTGATAGAAAAGCTTCATCAAACAGCAGAAACATCCAAAAGGTCCAAATCAAAAGCAAAGAATGCAGGTCGCAGTCGTGGGAAATCTTCATTCTCCATGAATAAAAGGATTCAAATGCCAGAGTCTCCAAGCACTGACACTCCACTGAGACAAGCAAAAGAAGAACTTGAGAAAAAACAGAGAAGCAAAAAAGTTGTAAACAAAATTGTGACGCCATCCAGTGAGCATCCACTTTCAATTGGAAAGCAAAGCGCAAACATTGCACCTTTCTTCTGGTTGCGTGATGATGATGCAGAAAAGTCGAGCCAGCATACTGACGAGTATCAGTTGACTTGCACCCCTGCAAATATTCCTTCTTTTAGTGATATTAAAGATTCAGATGATGATCTACCCACTAAGATATCACCAAAAGTAAGTATTCTTTCACAAAAGCTTATGTGAGATGATCTTGTTAGCTCAACCCATTCATCCTATTAAAAAAAGAAGATTATATGAGTATTTAGGTTGGTCTCATTTACGAGACTGTCATGTACAAGACTCACTGCTCTTCCTTAACTGATGCTGTCAACTTCACTATTCTAAAGTGTTTTTTTTTTCATAGTGTGTCTCAAACTGCCAGATGGATCAAACTTGCTAAAGTCATTGCCTTGTTGTCTTTTAGTTTTTTTTTTCAGCTTGTCAATACTCCCAGTTGTCCCAAAAAAACTTGTCTTATGTTATAATTTTGCTTCATCTTGCCAGAGTTTGATGTTCAGTTTTCGTCTTTAGGATGCATCGTTGCTATACTATAGAGCATCTAGATGATACATTCGTTTTTTTTGCAGGCACCGATCAGAAAATGTGTTAATGTTGAGCTTTTTGACAGTGAGATGTTTGAATGGACACAAAGACCATGTTCTCCTGAACTTTGCCCAAGTCCATCAAAGATGCAGGTAAATGTCGATGCAAGTGTCATGCACTCAGCTACATAGCTGATGATATAATCATTGTGTGATTATGTCCAATACCCCTGCGAACCTTTATTTCTTTTATTCTATCTTAGTGATCTTTGATTCGATTTGTAATACTGGATGCAGGTTGAGGATAGGGGCGCAAGTGATGGAATGTTAGAAAATGGACTGGAGTTACTCTCAACTGCTGCTGATATAGACCATGAACTCACTGCAAAGCAGTTAGGCAAAATTAGACCCCATGAAACGAATGCCGATAGAAATAAACTCAAACATGACTCTTGGCAAGGAAGCATTGATCATAGCCAAAATGAATCTAAAAAGCCCCAGAAAAGAGGAGCTAAAGGAAGCAAAAGAAACCAAAATAAGCGTCAAAAGATAAACGCGGACAAACATTCAAAGACAGATGGTTGTTCTCCTTCTACCAATGTTGACACTGAGCAGGGTCAGAAATCTAACAATAATTCTGCACTTGGCAGTTCAAAGGCAGGAGATATTTCAAAATCAAGATCATTTCGATCACCAGACATATTGCTGTCAGATAACGCTGATGAGGTGGATATCTCCAATTTGTATGCCTTCTTAGAAGGTGAAAGAGGCAGTGGTGAGTTGAACTCATTCGATTTTGCAAGAGCTAATTCCGAGAGAATCAAGAAAAGTAATCAAAGTGACCTGGTTAAAACAAGTAAGCAGAAGCAGAAACTAGACAAGGCTGATATTTCTGGTGAAGTAACTGCTACTCGAGATAGAAGCCGTGGAGTTTCAAATTCCAAGTCCAATTTATTGCATGAAAATTCAGTTGAAGAACCAAGCAGTTTTCGAGAGAGGTCAAATCTGAAAACTAAAAGATCCATTGAACAGGTTAAGTCTAAGATTCAAGAAAGGATTAGTACTGAAAATAATTTACAAGAAAAAATGGCTGATTCGAGCAAAGGTGTTCCCATGAAGACTGGAAAGGGTCATCTTGAGACAGAGATGCCAACTTTGCGAAAATGTAATGTCAATTCCGCGAAGTGTGCTTTCTGTCTTAAAACTGAAGAAACGGAGGTACTGTCTTAAGCTTTAGTATAGTCACCACCCTAGTATACATTTCACATGCTGGATACTTTAGAGTCTATTTTTCTTTAACATGCCATCAAGCACCTGAATAAAAAAGTAATTTCTTCAGGCTTCTGGTGAGATGCTTCATTATGTTCAAGGCAAGCCAGTTCCAGCATCTCATGGGGGAGAGACTGTTATTCATTCACACAAAAATTGTACTGAGTGGTATGTTTGTTGTTTCCGTTTTACATTCTTCCTGATTAGTGACTTTAGTTTTATAAGCATCACTTGTTAGCTTTTGAGAAGTGACTATATTAAGATTATTCCTATAAACTATTGACCAAATAATACTGGCGTTAAACAATAACTTATTTTGACAATGCCAGAACTCAGAGGCATGAAATTGTGCTTTACTGTAAAACCAATATGGGTGAAACTGTTCGATCCCCAAATACGTTTATCATTGGTAGCAGAAACACAGAAAGTAATTTGGTTAATGGTACAGTAATCATAGGTTTAATTTCCATTTACTATGACTTCTGTAGTTGGTTGTCAATACCGAAAATGCCCCTGACATGCAGTATGAAATAGTAGAACTTTATGATTCTTATAGACTCATAAAATCTCACTGATCTATCCTCAAATTGATTTGTGCAACTGAGTTGTGTGAAAGATCATTGGTCTCACTATATAAGCGAATCCAGGGTAAAATTTGATTCAGCGATGAGGAGATTTGCAATCTGATATTCTGATGTGTGTTATAACTCATTTTTACCCTTTGGCTGTGTGCAGGGCTCCAAATGTTTATTTTGACGATGATATTGCCGTCAATCTTGAAGAAGAATTGGCAAGAAGCCGGAGGATTAAGTGCTCTTTGTGTGGTATTAAAGGGGCTGCTCTGGGCTGCTATGAAAAGAGTTGCCGCAAAAGTTTCCATGTTCCTTGTGCCAAAAAGCTTCGTGAATGTCGATGGGATACTGTAAGTGGAATATGTAGATATGTAATACTCTGGTAACAGTTTTTCTTAAGAATATTTTCTCCAAACCTCACTTTTTCTGTTTCTCACTCAACAGGAACATTTTGTCATATTATGCTCTCTTCACGTCTCGTCAAAGTTGCCCTGTGAAATGTCAATGTCTCAAGTTTCTCAAGTAAAAAATGGAAAATGCAATGTTAATGGGTATGGTTTTCTGCTGAAATGTTGTAGGTTGGGATTTTGATGATTTCAGTAAAATTCACAGTGAAATATAACACCTTTGTCTTTTTGCAGTAAATTTCTCCCTGAACAGCAACAATTATCTGTCAAATGTTCAAATAGTAAATGGAGCTGTGGTCGGTCATCTGAGAAACTAGTTCTCTGTGGTTCGGCTCTGTCGACTGAGGAAAAGGTGGAATAGAAACCTTTTGCTAAAACTTTATTCAGTATCAACAGTTGTATTAAATTACAAATGTTTGGAATTTTCTCCCTAATAAGATCTGGATATGCAGGAAGCTGTTTCCGAGCTTGCCAAATCATCTGGAATTGCTTTATCAGCCAATTGGAATCCAAATGTGACCCATGTTATTGCATCTACAATCGAAAATGGAGCATGTAAAAGAACCTTCAAAGTTTTAAAAGGAATCCTAGAAGGGAAATGGATTTTGAGCATCAAATGTCAGTACATGTTTCTATATACCAAAATTTATCTGTACTATAAAATGTGCCTAAAGCAATTTTGGTAGCTTTTCATGACTAATACGAATATTTGTTGCATTTGCAGGGGTTCAGGCTTCCATGAAGGCCTCAAAACTAGTCGAAGAGACTCCCTATGAAATCACCTCTGACATCTATGGCATACAAAATGGCCCTTATCTAGGAAGATTAAGGCTTCTTAACAACGTAAGATTAAATCAATTTCTTTCCCATCTTATGGTACATGTGCCTGGCAAATTCAGAAATTATATACTCGAACAACATTTGAGTCAGGCTGAATTTCACTCTGACGGGCACACAGATTTTTATAGAGCTAAGCCCTTTTGATATGATTAGCTGATACATGATTTGTTTCTTCTGCATGTTCTCGACTCATTAGAATCGGTTAAAATTTTAATCCTTCATTTAGTTTGCTTTCTGAGTTATCTTTTTATTGAACTGGATGTCTTTTTCACAAACCAAAAACTTTCATAGTGTCTTCCCTCAGCCCGTTCATTGTTTTGTGTACTTCATGACGTCCATGGATATATTTGCTAACTGGTTCCTATATACAATAACTATGCAGCAACCAAAGCTCTTTTCCGGGTTCAAGTTCTATTTAACAGGCGATTTTGAACCGTCATATGTGAGGTATTTACAAGATCTTGCTTGTACTGCTGGAGGAACTATACTACACAGGAAGCCCATTGCAGTAGACACTGAGATCCCTGCATCCTGTTCTTCAGTGACATCAACTCTTATTATTTATGCCGAGCTTGCTGAAAAGTGTCAACCCAGCAGAAAGCGTTTGACATTAGAGCGCAGGCGATCTGATGCAGAAGCTCTTGCGAGTTCAAGTGGAGCGAGAGTAGCACACGACACATGGCTGTTCCATTGCATAGCTGGCCATAAGCTGCTAGATTTGTAAATGGCTGCCAGATAATTTATTTTATTGTAGAACGGTTTTACTCTATGGTATGGTAAAATCATCGACTCCAACGTAGATGTATACCAAAGCTAAGGTAGTTACTGCAAGAAGTTTTCTGTAAATTATTTTTCAACCACTCAACACTATAATAAGGTCTATAACTACTGACTCCTGATCTGCTTAGGCAACATTTTTCTTTGACAATCTTGTTTTATATAGTTTTTTTAATTACTTTTACATTGCCTTGGCATTTTTCTTTGGTTCCGGACAATGATGGAATAAAACAAAATGGTGCGATAAATTGATTGGCTTCTTTTGTTTCTTTTGTGAAGTACTAGTCATTCGATATATTTACTGACATAGTTTTTATATCGGGTCATTCAGAAACAGTTTCTCTACGTTGTTAGCACAACTCCAGAAGGGTAAGACTATGTACATTCGACCCCCTTACCCCGCAATTTGCGGGAGCCATTGAGGCCTCATGGACTGGGGTAATGTTGCATTATTTTTGAGTTAAAAAAAAAAAACTCTAGCCCAATCATGTTGAAAAATATTGACTGAGGATTTCATTTTCCTTCCTTCATTTGTTTAAGGGTTCCTCACTTATTGTAGTTGGAGTAATTCAACTTCTATTACCAACTAAACTATTTTTTTAAAGATGATTATAAAAAACATAAGTACAATGTCCCACATTTTGATTTTTGCTAAAATGTATCCGTAACATATTGAGGGTTTAAGAGTTGTCTTCCTACTAGAGCTAGCAAATAAACAATCTCACCAAAATAAGTTGTTCTACCAACTCGTTTCTAGTGTATAACCTTATCTAGTTGGCCAACCTGAGAGTTAATATCATACTCGCTCCGTTCCATTCAATAGTTTACATTAGCTATGAATTTACGATCATATGTTAGCTCTAACTGTCAGGTACTTATGTGTATTGTGGTTCTACTAACTTGTTTCTAAACGTAAACTATAGACTAGAACGAAGTAAAAGTAGAAATTCTATGTATATCTTCTCAAGTAATGTAGCATTTGTGATAAGATGTAGATTTATTTGTGATAAATTTAAGACATGCCTTAAGCTTAATTTTAGGAAGCTTTTCTAAGAATGTAAATGCATTCACCCACAAGAAATCATGTCTATACGACTATACTAACGAGGGATTAACTTGAAGTATTATCGACCAATTGTTAAGTTTAGTTGGGACTCTTACGAACAAAACGTCTCAATGCAAGCTCATATTCTTAGGAGCGGATTTAGGAGGGTCCCAAAAAAAAAAAAAAAAAAANTCACCACCTCTAATGAGAATTGCAAATCAAACATAGTACTAAAATTTGAGAACCGTATTCCGCATTTCCACACATGTTACATGTTGTCTACAATTTATATTGTTGCTAACTCTCAAACAAATTTACTCTCCATACAATATTTTTCCATGAAGACATACAAATTTCTTATCTATAATAGAATGTTAACAAGTCTTACCTACTTACAAAAGTGTAGGATCAAATTAAGGAATAATGTAGAATTCTAGTTCTACCACCTAAGAAACTTATTTCACAAGTTTGCCACTCAAGTCCATACTTAAAAACATTCTTTATCCCAACAAGCAATACCCTAAAATGAACTATAAAACAAGTGCAAACTTAGGATAAAATCATCATTATCCAAGCATTCACAATAATCAAATCTTCGTAAAAGTAAGGTTGCTGGTTTACGCAGCACACATTATGGCTAACGAACAAGATGTAGAGAAGACGGGTCTTAATTACAATGCCTTAATAACATCAAAAGTTAAGGGAAACAAAGAGAGATTAGTTGCTTTAATGAGATTATTATGTTTATTTGCAACGATTTCAGCAACAATTGTTATGGCACTTAACAAAGAGACCAAAACTATTGTTGTTGCAACTATTGGTACTACTGAAATCAAAGCCACCCTTACCGCGAAGTTTCAGCACAATCCTGCTAATATGTAAGTGGTACTTAAATTTTTTAATCGGGATAATTTTGTTTCCGATGTCTAGTTGAAAATTTTGACGCTATTATCATGTGAATATCTGAAAAAGAAAATATTTTTGGATCTCTCTGATGGTAAATTGGTTACTGAGTGGACCGGTTAAGTTGCATCAATCGATAAATTATCCTCTGTTTGAAAGCCGGTGGCTTCAACTTACCTCACTCATTCGAAAGGATGAGATAGGTTGGTCCTACTATAGAGGATCAACCTAGTTTTCTTACCTTATCAAAAAAAAAAAAAAAAAAAAAAATCGATAAATTATCGACTAAAATAAAAATTTTTGTCTAAATTTGGTAAGATAAAGTCGATACGAATATTTGTTATATACGAAAATTAAAGTATATGTTTAAGGTAAAAACATCGCTCTAATATCGAGACAGTTTGGGTCCTCCGACCATAAATTTTACTTTAATTTCTCCGTGTTTGGCTAATTTATAAATTTATAATGATTGCAGCTTCTTCGTTGCGGCTAATGCGTTGGCTAGTTTGCATAATATTTTGGCATTGGCAATGTACTTCTTCGGAACAAAGATTGATCGTAAAGGCCATGGATTCACAATTATCTCCACTTTCGACATAGTAAAATTCTCGCTCTATACTCTTTTAGATTCTCTATTTTATCCTTATTTTCGGGTTATATTATGCTCGGTATTCATATTTTACAAATAGTGCTAAAACACTCTTGTAAAATGAAACCATCTTATAAAATAGGTAGAGCTTTAGTTAAAACGTCAAAAAATTTAGTTAAATTTTCGAACTTTAGAAGTCATGAATATAACCCGCTAAATTTAGTGGTTGAGCTAGCAGCCGTTAATTGAAAATTTCAAAATTGTTAGTTAAATTTCGAACTTTTCTAGCATTCTTGTTTAACTTTTTTGCCCCATAACTATCAATCCTGGCTTCGCTACTGGTTAAATTAAACGAACGTGTGTATAACTTGAAATGTTTGGATTAATATAGATAAATCTAGCAGTATTAGCAGCTGGTACAAGTTCAGCAGCATTCATGGCAGATTTAGCAAAGCATGGAAACTCACATTCAGCATGGAACAAAGTTTGTGACAAATTTGAAAGTTTCTGTAATCATGGTGCTGGTGGCCTTCTTGCTTCTTTCATTGGTCTCGCACTTCTACTTCTTATTACTCTTGTTTCCAATATCCGACTTCATCAAATCGCAACCAAAACCGCCTCTTCGGTCGAGATGTAATTTAAACGACTTTAAAGATCGCTCAGCACGGTTGGTAGATGTCACAAACTATATCATACACTCTTGATTGTGAAAATGGCGTGAATTTATGTTGTATACTCTATTGTATTTAAATTCAATGTTATTTAATCTTCGGTCAATGTATGATTCAGGTCTTCACTACTGCTCTCTCAATTATTTGCTTAATTAACTTACGTGAAAAAAAGTAAAATCCATATGTAAAAAAGTAATTTCGTATTTGTGAGCGTGTCCTCTATATTACCAAAAAATGTTACTTGGCCCATTTACTGTAAAATAAGAACAAAAGACGATGCAACATTTACATCCAAATTATATAGGAAAAAACATTTATAAAAGAAACTGGGGCGAGAACTAGTATAACAAAGGTTCCAAAACTATTTCAAACACAACCAATCTCTACCTTATTTTTTATACGATTAAGATTGATATGAACCGTATATTCTTTTTTCTTTTTAACGAGCTGAAGAAAAAA
>JAGPOY010000593.1:13756-35930 GCA_018983105.1 Silene uniflora | reverse complement strand
TCCCTGTAGTTAATGATGATCAACTTGCTGACGCGCTCACAAAAGCTTTGCCTAGGCCACGGTTTCAAATGTTGATGTCCAAGATTGGTCTTTCCCATAGGCCGTCCATCTTGCGGGGGGCTGTAGAGAATAATTAGGCACTGATTATTCTCTCTTATTTAGTTAACAAATCATATTGTATATATGTAGTTTATTATCTCCTTAATTAGAGGATTCTAGTTTTATTCATTCACACCTTGTATTGTACTATATATATTCTTGTATCTACCCTATTGTAATCAATCAATATAATTTAATCTTTCTCTACACTAATGTCCGACAAAACAACCTACATAGCTTAAGATAAATATTTGTATAAGTCGACTTTAATTAGTCTTACGACTATTTTTGCGATTCTGAGTCGTTTTATGTTTTTACGTAAAACCGCGTTAGCTAACCGATAGCTTAATCACATGGTAAGACAGTTATTTTTCAGGTAAAATATACCTGAGCACGTGTCAGCTGAATCAAAGTAAGCGTGGAAGTGTACAGCATTTCAAGTCACTTTCCATTCAATTAATTAATTAATTATAGATTTAATCAAGATCATCTTAACTAAATTCCGAATTATTTATCCACTTAGATTTAATCGATTTAATCAAAGATCATACATTCATACCGAAATAACCAAATCATCAACTTTATTAATTATGAAACAAAAAAGGAAAATCCCTTTTAATCTTGTTCTAGTTTGATGTACAAAAGAGACGACTTTTTAATTAATTAATTAATTAATTAATTTGTTGGGTAGAAATGGTGATCACAGAGATTTCATTGATTCATCATGTGGGAATTGTGCTGTTGTTACTATGGTTGCTCAATTCTTACAATTGTTGTCACTCTTTTTTCTACTTTCTTTCTTTATTCTACTTGTATCAGGTCTGTACTTACCATGGAAAGTTTTCATCTTTTTGCTTTTCTTTGTATCTTTGATGATTGTATGTTTACGTCTGTCTCGATCATTTGTTTACCTTTAATTAAAACAACAACTCTGACTATGAATGATCGGATATAAAAGGTAAACAAATGATTGAGACGGAAAGAATCCTAGTTTTACATGCTCAATTAGTTTTGACACATTTTTTTTTTGACATTGTATAGGTTAATGAAACTTACAGTGTGAGATTGAGGAAAAAGTTGCAATTTGATGAAAGAAAAGCAGCTAATCAAAGAAGGGTATTTTCTTTTGCCAACCTTTTCTGCTTTTTGATGGATGTGTAAGTTTATTGAGCTAGACTATTGGATACCCTGGACAGTTTCAAATGATGGGTTAACGTCATATTGCGGCCGACCCCAAATCATTTTGGGATTCAGGCTGTGATGCTGTATTGAGGTCCCTTTCTACTAGTTGCTGTGAATTTTGAGATTTCTTCAACTTTTCTCCTGTTGTTTTTTGTGTTTTCAGGTTTTATCTGATTCTGAGACAGTGAGATGGCTGAATTATGCAGTTGAGAAAATGTGGCCAATTTGTGTTGAGCCCATTGTTTCTCAGAGAATATTTCTTGCAATTATACCTTGGTTCCTGGAGAAGTATAAGCCATGGACTGTTGTATGACTCTATACTTGCTGTTAATTTCATATGATTAATGTCGAAACTGTTTACTTAGCAAATCCCGACCCCTCACTTTTGAAGTGATCAACTGATCATGCATGAATCTTATTGCCCAACAGGTCTAGTATTAGGATGCGAGTCCTTTTGTCGAATTAGGCATCGTGGAGTGGACTTTAGTTAGGACTGATGATGATGTTAGTTCTTTAATAATAAATCATAAACAAAATGAAACTCGAAAGTAAGGAAGATTTTCTAGGCTACTGGTATTACTGCAGGAAGTTAAAAAAAGTACTTTATAGAAGGATAAGATACATTTTCTGCTGATGCTGGCGGCTGATGAACGTTCTTTGTTAATACTCCGTAGTTTTTATAACATACTGATTTTGTCATCTTCATTCTTAGAGAAAAGCTGTGGTTCAGCACTTGTATTTGGGAAGGACACCACCATTGTTTACTGACATCCGGGTCCTTCGCGAGTCTACTGATGATGACCATTTGGTAAGTATTCTTCTGTTTTGATGTCCATGTCCTCACATACTGGATAAATCATGATAGCTGTAAATATTTTAGGTATTGGAGCTGGGATTGAATTTCTTGACAGCAGATGATATGAGTGCAATACTTGCTGCTAAATTGACAAAGAGACTGGGATTCGGAATGGTGACCAAAATGCACTTGACTGGCATGCATGTTGAAGGAAAGGTATGCATCCTAAGATCACTTGTATAAGATGAAATCTTCAATTGCTTTAAGAGATGAAATCTTGGTTGTTCTTAGGTGCTAATTGGAGTGAAGTTTCTACGCTGTTGGCCATTTATCAGCCGATTGCGTGTATGCTTCGCTGAACCTCCGTACTTTCAGATGACTGTCAAACCCTTATTTAATCATGGTCTTGATGTGACAGAGCTTCCTGGTATTGCTGGCTGGCTGGTATATTCTTCTCTCTAACTTCTAAGTTGTGTCTCGTATGTTTTCTTCTAATAAACACTGTATGACATGCGGCTCTCTTCCAGGATAAGCTTTTAGCAATTGCATTTGAGGAGACGCTTGTTGAGGTAAGCTCTCGACGGTTCTGACAGTTTTTCTGGTAAATGAGTCAACTGATGTCTCTGATTAGCTGTACCATCCACTTCCCAAGTGATGGACCTGAGAAACAAGGTCATTCGGGTCAGGTCGTTTCAGAGTATGCTTACATTGAGCTTCAGGTCGAGTAATTTCACGTTTAAGTCATTTCAAGATGTAGTTCAGCTCGAAAGCCGTAAAGTTAATGTCAGGTTAGGTCAGGAGACTTGGGTCATATTCGGTAATTTTGTTTGGGTGGTCCATATTTGTGTTAGTCTGGTTAGGTGGTTAAGGTTCACTTAGGCTAGCTATGAGCCAAGTATTGTTTGTGAAGTTAACTGTATATATGCACTAAGCTTACATTCAATCATCTGGCAGCCCAATATGCTTGTCGTTGACCTGGAGAAGTTTGTATCGCCACAACCAGGTAAAAGTTCACAAATACTTTCTGTAAAGCACCTAATGAAACTGTAAATGGTTCTGTTGTAGGAAGTATATATTTGATTCTTGGCAATACTTTACTTCCCTGAAATTATGACGTGTTAACGAGAGAGGAGACTTTTGTAAAATTAGTCGTAGTGCTGAAGTAGTTAAAAGTATTCAGGTCATTTTCCTCTCCAAGACTCCAACCTACTTACGTCAGGATCGCATACTCTCCCATTCCAGCCGAGCTGCTTTTATCCAATGAGTCACGTTGTCATCCAATTGTCTATCCTTAAGACACACAGTAACAACAAACAAAAATACTCTACTTCAATGAACTGTCATCTTCCGTTTCAACCAACCTGCTTATAATATTAGTCACATTTTCATCCAATTAAGGAGCTCAAGGTTTTGCGGTGAAACGACTCTTAACAAAATAATGTCTTATGATGATACAGAAAATTGGTTCTCGGTGGATGTGAAGGAGCCTCTTGCTTACGCAAATGTGGAAGTTATCGAAGCAGCTGAAATGAAACCATCAGATCTTAATGGTCAGCCTACACTTTTCTTCTGTTTAACTTGAGTGTTTGTGTGTTAATAAATAGGAAGTAACTTGTAGTAATTTCTCAGGTTTGGCTGATCCGTACGTGAAAGGACATCTTGGTCAATACAGATTTAAGACTCAAATACAGAGAAAGACATTGACTCCCAAGTGGCAAGAGGAGTTCAGGGTTCCAATATGTTCCTGGGAAGCGCAGAATGTTCTTGCTATTGAAGTCTTCGACAAAGACCATTTGTTTGATGATGATCTTGGGTTAGTCTTAATTCATTTTGTTTGTTTTCATGCTACTGAACAGCTGATGATATGTTTGCATTATACTGTCGTTTCATTCCGATTCGCAAAAGGGCTAATGATTAGCTTTTGGATACAGTAAGTGTTCAGTGAACATCAATGATCTTAGAGATGGCAAGAGGCATGACATGTGGTTATCGCTTGAGGATGTTAAATTGGGAAGATTGCATCTTGCTGTTACTGTTATCAGCCCTGATGGAAAGGTATTTATAAACTCCAGCTAATTTGCTATGGTAGACTCCGTGTAATTATATATTGAATACATTTTTCAAGTCATTTGCGAGTCCACAGATGATCCGCTTACCCTGCCATAGGCGGAACTCAGAAATTTTCTGAGGCGCTGAGGCAACAATGTTGTTTCTTATGGAGAGATGTATTCAATGATATGATCTAATACTAGATTTTAGCAGGGTAGGGAGCATAATGGCGAAGAAATGAAAATCAAGGGAGACCAACCAAATTTAACTGAAAAGGTACCTGTCACAAGTGCATCAAACGGGAAGAGCCGAAAGATTGCTGATACATATGAAGCGATTGACGTGGAGGGGCAAACAGAAACAGGTATCTGGGTGCACCATCCGGGAAGTGAAGTTTCTCAATCATGGGAACCCCGGAAAGGAAAAACTCGACATCTTGACACAAAGATTATGTCAACGGACTCACCAAAATTATCTTCCCGATCATCTCATCACGATAGTAGCAGTAGTGAGGGCGAAGATAAGGAAGGACACGGATCAAAATCAAAATCTTTCAAAAAGGGGTTCTTAAAGATATTCCACAAGCAACCTAGAGATGATCACAAGGAAAGCTCTGATGACTCGATTCCATCCCCACTCGCTAATGTCAAAGAAGCTCATGTTAAGAAAGTTGGGGTTAATCTTGTGGTGGACGACGTGCTATCAGACCGTCTTAAACCTGGAGAAGGTTCGAGTAATGAGGGAAGTGGGTCCGAGAACACAGGAAAGTCTGGTATGCGAGACAAGGCTAAGACCATGTTGAAGAATGCTAGTCTGTCTGCTCGGAACTTCAAGCAGGCTTTCTCCAGGAAAGGTTCCAGTAAATTCTTAGGTAGTTCGAAACAGAGAGGTTTGTTGGAATCGGATTCTTCTGATGACGAGTCTTTGACCTCCTCCCTCAATGATCAGTCAGTGGAAGGAATCCCAATTCCCTCAACTTTTATGCCAAATGCAAATGACGACACTAAACCTAAGGAACATCATGCTCAAAATGTTACAAATGCCGAACAAGATGCATCGTCTGCTGCGCATGTCCGGAAAAGTATTGAAGTTGGGTCAGAAGGAAATGGGACGTCAGCAATCAAGCGATAGGTTGAAGGAGGAATATTTGTGTTGTACTTTACTATTCTAAACTCAACTCCGATGTACATTCTTTTGTCTTATTGTTGTTTATACGAAGTATTTCATTAGCTCATAGTCTCATACCAGGGACTTCAGCATTCCGAATATTTGATTTTGTAGTATACATGTTGATTTTTTGTAAAGAATACGAAAAAATAACGCTCTTGTATTGTGAATAAGCAGTCGATTGATGCATAATTTGATCTTCATTTTTTCAGATTCGGAACAAAACGTCACATATTTCTACAACATTGAATTAAGCTACTCTTTTACTATTTTACTGAAAGATACCACAGTACTAGTATCATGTCTATTGAACACCCTGTGAAGTACATTTCTCCACATACCCATTTTCGGAACAAATCCAGCCAACACCATACTCTTCAACACCCACTCCACATCTCCTATCAACTTCTCTTCACAGAGCCCTTCAATTAACTCCTTGTACGACGCAAAGCTCGGGATCAACGCCTTCGATCTCATCCGCTGCACAAAGTCTTTCGCCTCGAGGAACCTCTTCTCCTTCAGCAATCCATACAGGACCTCTTGATAAGTTCCTTTATTAGGCTTACAACCTGTGAAACTCATCTTATCTAACAACTCCATTGCCTCCTTAACTCTCCCTTGTTTCTGCAATCCCGACACCAAGACATTAAAGGTGACAGCATCGGGTGACACCCCGTCTTTCTCCATCCTACCAAGCAACTCAAATGCACCATCTACATCACCCTTTTTGCACATACAATTCATTATAGTAGAGTAAGTCATTTTACTCGGTTTACACCCTTGTTGCGGAAATTCATCGAACACTTGGAGTGCATCATCTAAAAGCCCGCGTTCACATAAACCTTTAATCAATATATTCAAAGAACAAGCATCAATTTCAACACCCAATTTAGCAGCACCCATAAAAACCTCATGAACAAGATCATAACTTTTCGACGAAACCAGCAAATTCAACACTAAATTAAAGGTTTTGACTGAAGGCCAACAATGATAACTCGGCATATCAAAAAGGGTTTCAATTGCGCGGTTAATTAAACCGCCTACATTGCCATAAACCTTGATCAAATCATGAAAAAACCCATCAGAAAGACGCAAACTTTTCTGGGTTTTAATTATTTTCATAATATCATCAATTGCAGTAAAATTGTTATCTTGGGCTAACTTTGTTATGATGACATTGTAGAGAGCTTCATTGGGTTTATAATCTTTTCGCCTCGAAACGTGATCAAACACAGAAAGAACTGAAGTGGGTTGTAATGTATTGAAGATATTGACAACTTCATTTGGAGATAACCAATCTTTATGGTACAATTTTTGAATGTTGGGAGATTGATTAGGTAAAGTATAATTTGAAGAAGAATATGATGGGGTTGAAGAAACATATTTGTGATTGAATTTTAGGTTAAATTTTGAGGGAGTTAGTAATTTTGATCGGAGGATTGTTTGAAAAGTGCGGTGAGATAGTGTCATGTTTACAACGGCAAGAAGCAATTCAGTTTGTGCTGGAATTTAGCGCCAAATGTTGCAATTTATAAGACTCCTTAGACTAGAGTAACCAACCATGGTAATACTCCCTATATTTATCTGGAGAAATCTACTTACTGATTTATCTGAGACGGTCTCACAGTTCCATTGTGTAAACAACGGCAAATTATATCCTACTCCCAGGAGTAGGGAGTAAGATATACCCATGGTAGTTATGGGCAAAAAAACTTAAAAAATTAAAAAAGAAGAAAAAGAAAAAAACTACCCACTACATCTCTCTGTACTTTTTTTTTTTCTTTTCTAAACTACTCAATTTATCAAATTTAAAATTCTATTGAATTTATTAATTTCGTAGTTTTCTTTCATCTATTTGTATTCGAATTTATCAAGTTTACAGTTCATAATCATCAAATTAGACCGCTATATTCACTAAACTCGAAGTGAATATAACTGTGTCATATAATGAATATACATTACTTAACACATGTTCGCCAAATTACACTATCATATTCATTTAACTCAACATGAATATAATAGTATCATAGGGTGAATATCACACTAAATACTACATATTCACGAAATTATATTATCATATTCACTAAAATCAAAATGAATATAATAGTTACTTATGATGAATATCACACTTGATAAGACATATTCATCAAACTAAATTATCATATTCACTAAATTCTGAGTGAATATGATAGTGCCATATGATGAATATCACACTTGAAACCACAAATTTAATCATGAAAAATGAGAGATAAAGCATAAAAATTCAATTTAATTTACGGTATTATACAACTTTTAGGGTTTAATGTAATTTCAACACAAAGCCGATAAATCAAAATTTCATTAATCAAAACACGAAGTAATTTTAATGCATACCTGATACGTTAGAATTTAATTAATCAAAATACAAATTTGATGCATGCTTTTTTGATAGAAAGGAAAGACGTAGTTTGAGATAGGAGAAAGAAAGAATTTAAGGAAGTGATAACTGTTAAGTAGTGGGGTTTTCTTTTATTAATTTTTTTTTTTTTTTTTTTATTGATGGGAGTATGAAGTACCATACACCTGGGTGTATGGTATAAGAATTGGTAAACAACTCATTTGTTAGCAATAAACGATTGTTTTTTATTTATTTTTACATAAAAAAAATGGACCGGTTCAACTTTCATAGTGTAAGACTGTCTAGCGGTCTAGAGGAAGCAATTCCAAATGTGTCGGGATTTAACGGGAAATGTTTCAACTTATAAGACTCACAAGTCATATTTTTTTCGATGTAAGACGAGACATGAAACTACTTCGATATCGGATATCCTGACTCGCGTAATTGTAAATACATGTTTAGATATGGGTCCTGATTTTCGCAGTACGCATTTTACTCATCTCAGTACGCTTATGACCATATTACCCTTCTCATTTCCCCTCTCATTTTCCCTCTCTAACCTCTCTCTAATGTTTTCTTCCCTAACATTAATACATAGCAATCATCTAAAATTTCACAAAGCATTGCAATATAGTACATTTTTGAGGAAAAAAATCCAACATTGTACAGTACAATTAAAAAAAATGCAATACAACTTATTAAACAACATTATACAATACATTGAAAAAATGAACAAGGCATTGATGTACTGCTACGTATTGTTACTTTGCATAAACAAAAGCATTAAAAAAATAATAGCCGGGCATCCCTTCGCCGCCGGCCATTTCGTCGCCAGTGAACCCTTAGCCGGCCAACTTCCCCTCCGACCATCATAATTCATTAATCCCATAAATCACCACACCCTCCGTTACTACCGTTGCTGGCTGACAACCATCGAACAACATCGGCAACGCCACATGCTAAACTTCTAACAGCAAACCCACGATAGACTAAATAACAATTTATTAATTGATATATAAAACCCTAATTAAAAAGGATTAACAATATAAGGAAGAGTCAATTAAATTATTAATATGAGATTAATGAAAGTACTTACTATTCATTCATTTGATTAATTGTTCATAATTAAAGAAGAATTAGGGAGAAGGTTAATGTTTTAACCATAGAGAGAGAAGGTAGAGAGAATTTTGTTTACTGTGTTTTTAGTCGAGGGTAATAAATGGAAAATTTGATGTAAAAAGTACTGAGATGAGTTAAAGTCGTACTGCGAAAATAAATTACTTTAGATATTTAATTATCTTAACACGTCATTGTATAATATTGTGGTTTGGTATTATTTCATTTTGTAACTTGTCCATAAGCAATTTTTTTATAGAAACTTCAACAAGTTTTGATTACATAGTAATTTTGAGCCAGAGTATAAATTATTATTTGAATTGATAGCAAGAAGCAAAATAATATACGAAGTAAAAAATAAAAAAGATTCGAGAACGCGGCAAAAGAGAAAAGTTGGAATATTTCAATAATGGTTAGATGTCCTATACAATTTGTTAAACATATATTTGATCATACTCAGAATCCTTATAAGATAAGCACCTGTCATCAGCAGTGATCTTCTGTGAGTTTGAAGCACAAGAAGTTTTCTACAAATACATACTCTTTCCGTCCCAAGTATTTGTTTACCGTTGATTAAAGTACCCGTTACAAAGAATAAGAAGGTAAACAAATGAATGGGACGGGGCCACGGAGGGAGTACATCACAGTGGATATTAGGTGGAAGATTGATTTAATCTAGCTACTTACAAGTGACGAGAACATTATTGTATTACTAGCACTCTTGTGTTATTCACAGATAGTTGTTCAGGTTTTGTTAGTCTGACTGAAATCTAGTATGTGCAACTCTAAGTACGCTTCTTCTTTTTCCCAGTAAGAATGTGTTGAATCTGCAATCTCCGGCTGAACGCCTCATTGAACAGAAAACGTGTTTGAAAGGCTGATATAATCGGAAGCCAAGCCAAGGAGGCAATGGGAGCAAAAAGAGCTACTCCCATTCCATAGTCGTAAAATCGTGCAAAAGTTTGGGCAAAATTCCAGATTGTCGGGTTCTTTATCAGGGGCCTTATTGCCTGAGCAATCTATAAGAAGGTCGAACATTATATCAGTAATGGAGTGAATGAGCGGGAAATTACAGGTAAGCAGAGATAAAAACCATTTAAGCTTACCAGTATTAAACCCCATCCAGTGGGTAAAAAGGCCAGGCAGCAAACTATCAAGTCCTTGAAGGAAAGTCCAGAAACTATAGAAAGTGTGATAATGGTGGATACAACAGCTAGAAATATAAATGCTTTGAACAGTCTGAACAGAAACTGATGATTGTCGCTGAGCAGCTTCCTTCCCACATTCACTATCTGCATTCAACAACAACATAATTTAAATCTGTTAAGGCTGGATACTGACCACAGCTATCGCTAGGTATAATATAGGCAACAACAAAACTTGATCTTACCATGATTAAGATGAAAACGACGCCTATGACAACCCAAGAGACGACATAAACAAGAAACTTGTGGTTGTTTCCAGCAATGTCAAGATGGTAGACCAAACCATACTGATACATGAAAAACCTTAAAGAGAGAAGGAATTCAATGAGTCTAGAGCTCCATCCTGAACGATGGATATGTGCCTGCTCTTCGTCCCACCATGACTGCCAACTCTTATCTTGCCGAATCCCTATGCCACCCAACTGCCTTATCCACTTGTTAAAATCCCGCCAATCATCGACAATCCTTTGCCAATCAAATCCCGAGGGATTAAACAAAAATGGTGCAAACAGCCATGTCATTGCCAAGAACCAGATAGCATATGTTATCATAATATAAGCCATGCTACTTTGGTAGGATTTCCGGAACAAATCATAAACGATTAGAAGCAGCAGTAGCTCAAATCCTTTCACAAAATGGCTTCTTGAATATAATCTGTAGGTTTCTGTAAAGCTGGCATGAAATATGACAACTTT
This sequence comes from Silene uniflora, assembly GCA_018983105.1. Classification (NCBI taxonomy): domain Eukaryota; kingdom Viridiplantae; phylum Streptophyta; class Magnoliopsida; order Caryophyllales; family Caryophyllaceae; genus Silene; species Silene uniflora. The sequence continues at coordinate 25,244 of JAGPOY010000593.1, read as the reverse complement.
ACGACCTGTAGGTCGGTATTTAGCTCCACCATGAAGAATTGTTCGGCCATAATAATGAGCTTTTGTCCCAAAAGAAAACGTAAAGAACACAGAAGCAAGCTGAAGCTGCATAAGGACAAAGTCTTTAAGCGCTGTATAGAACCCCTTTTCTAGGGCAATCTCCATAACCATAGGTAAACCAGTCAAGAGTCCTAGCTGGATGAAGGACTGTGAAGCCAGAGCAGTTTCCAAGGATCGTATGTTGTGAGCTCTAGCCTCGATTATGAGAGCTCTCTGAAGCCCACTAAGAACAAGGTAGAGCTGCCCGTATAGGAAAACATATATTAAAATCACCGACATCTACAAAATTTCAGAAGCAAAAAAGGGTGGGTTAGTTTCTATGATACACAAATATTCATCCAGACAAAAAAAAAATGCAGTTACAAATTCTCACCAGGCTACTGAAGTAGAAGCCTATTGTAGTGTAGTAACAAGATAGCATCCTGAAGAAGTCAAATCCACGCCCAAGACGATAAATGTCACGGCTTAGGGTTTGTTCACTGTTGCCATTGGCTATTTTTGCTTCAAATTTTGATATCTGTATGAGTCCGACGTCACGACCTTTACCAGCTTGCATGTATTCATGGTATGTTACAACTCCACGTCGCAGTACACAGTTAAATCCTACACAAACCTGGTCTCTTAGCATAGCATTGCAGATAAAATAACAAGAAAAAGTTCTCGACGGAATCTTACCAGCAAAAACATCTTCACTAAGGTTTATTGTCTTTGATGCTTTGCTGATCCCACCTCGTGTTATGTGAAATACCCTGTCAAATAAATCCGGGTGGCCGTAATGAAACCGTACCCTGTGTTCCAGAAAGTGAGAAGGATAAACCAAGTGAATGAAGGTTAGTCTTAAAGCTGTTAAGGAGTAATACACTATTGCATGTGGCAGATAAAAGAAGCATGGCCTTGTGCATTAGTCTTTCACAAGCTGATTCTTAGTTGAAAGATATAGACTACCTTAAAGGATTTGCCAGAATTCTTTGGCCAATGGTAACAAAGCTCGTCTCTTGGTAAGACATGAACCACGCTAAAGAAGAAACACTGCACCCAAAACAATGACACAATTAATCCTTTTATACTCAAGCTTCGAGTGATATAACTATCATGCTATTTGAGCCCTTTTACATGCAGGAGTTATGATAGCAAACAATACACTAATCTGTCACCACTTCATCAAGAGTCAAGAGTCAAGACCACTGAATTCCTACAGAATTATTATAGTTATTCAGCCAAATGTTTGTGTAAATAACTTACCTTCCAGTAAATACATGCTCTCTCAAGCCAACTATTGAGGGAGGCTGATGGCCTCGATCCTCCAGAAACTCTTGGAGGACATTTCTCATTTTATAAGCTTCTTCTAAATAGTTGTCCTACAAGCATAGAACATGACAGGAGCATAAGTTCACAGCAAAGAATCTTTCATCCAGCATTGTTGTGTACGTAATAATGTATACGTACTTGGTTCATGTCTATCGTCTGAAGAGCTTCACCTCGAGTGAAAATTATTGCATGGTTTTGATTTTCAGGCTTTCCTTCACCTATATTGGGCTGACCAGGAAGCTTTATGCGATATACTTCCTGTAGAATTCACAGGCATTACTTTCTGTCATAACCATATTTCCATGTTTTCCCTTAATGCATAGCAGTAAACTCTATATTTCTTTTAAACGAAATGTCGGCCATACCTGATCATGACCATGAGCTCCTCCTTTTACTAAGACAGATGAATAACACTTCTGAAGTTCATCTGCAATAATTTCTTCCCTCTCTTCAACATAAGCAACCCGCAATGCTGGGTGCCTATGAACATTGAACAAATATTCACATAAAGGTAATTTTATAAATGTAAGTCTGAACTTGAAGTAATGTTATTGTGACAGAAATAATACCTAGCCATTAGATCTATCATGTCTTGTGCACGCGGATCTCCAGCAGATTTGCAAGTACCATACATTTGCCATGTAACAACATATGAAAATTTCATGTCTGCTAATGCATCGAGTTGAGCAGATAAAGCATCGTTCCCCCTCTCAATGGCATCATAACCCTGAAGAATATCTGAATAGGCAAGAAACTTTTTACATTTTCAGTTCAATCGGCCCACTCCCTCATTTCATCACAAAGTTCACGTCTCCTTTCGGATCACTTTATTTTTATGTTCATGTGAAAAATGGCCACGAAGTTTCACACTCGTTCTTTACCAAACAGAACATCTCTAAAAAAGAAATGTCGAATATTGGATAAGACAGACCAAAAGGGAATATGTTTTCATGAGAGAAAGGAGTTCACAAGGAAAAAGAAGCTAAAAGCCTACAAGTTTAGAGTTCACTAAGGGAGCAAACCTTCATCTTCTGCCATGTCAAGGAAAGCTTGTAATTTGAAGGCTTTTCTGTAGTACATCATTCCTCTGACTGATAACACCAGATTGAGACGTCATAAACACAAAGCCGCATAAACTTAAGTCTTCAAATGGTTTTGTTTCAGAAAAGGGCTTTCCTTACCTGTTCTGCTCAAAGTCTGGCCCCTGAAAGAAGCCCAACTCCTTAGGTCATCGTCCTTGTTTTTAGACTGCACCTCTTCTAAATCTTCACAATCAACGCGCTCTAGGAAGTTTTTCCACTCATCTGAGAGTATATAATAGCTATGTCATCTGCTAAGCCAAATAATGTATACCAAGTTGGATGAACGAAAACGACAAGTTAAATGGAAGAAACCTGGATATATCTTTTTCATGTAAAATATGATTGACACCTGTTCTTGGCTTGACAAAAGCTCCTTCATAGAAAATTTAACTTCTTCCGTGTAGTGGGGGGTCAACACACTATAAAAAAAAAAAAAATTCAGTTCCAAGATGAGCGACAATACTAAATATCAAGACTCAACACCCTGCATTTTTCATGTTTTAAACATTTTTGTAGCAATAAGAACAAGACAGCATTACACAATTGTAACGAATGTCATCTGCATCCACTAAAACTGCCGTACATTTATTCTGCAGTCAAGAAACTTCTCAAATCTTTTCAAATTACTGTTAAGAGAGGGTGTTTTTAGTATTGCAAAGTTTATTGTGAAAGTTGGTTACTTGCATTATTTGCTACTCCACAGTATTCAATATGTAAAATACAGCTGAACCAATAAAAAATTGCATGCCTGACCTGAATGATAGCATATTTCGTACTTTAGGAGCATCAGGCATATTCATAAAGAGAGAAGTGGCAAAGAAAGATATGCGCCTCCTAGCCTCCAAGTTAGCAGGAACATCCAAAGCTTCATCTTTAATCTTGAGAAGCAAGCGAAAACGTTTTATCTGCAGCATTGTGTTGTAACAAATGTCAGATCGATCTATCGAATGCATACAAGAATACTAGACTAGTGAGCTAGGACTACACCATAACCTTGTGCCTTTCTCATCAGTGTATTTGAAAATTGGGCTAGTATGCAAATAATTCAATCCTCGATGATTTGAGAACATGAAATTCAATATGGAAATGGTACAGACTATGAATTCTTAGAAAAATGGAAAACCAAATATGAAACAATTATACAGGAAGCCAAGCTTGATTACTTGGTCATGTAGAGGCCCAGTTTTTGCCAGAGGAAAACGAATAGAATTCTTGGATGCAAATACTTCCGCTGGAACCTTCCCAGAGAAGTAGGCTGAATCTTCCGAATTCTCCAGAGAAGAATACAGCAAATCCAATGTTCTGCACATAGGTTAACATCTTGATTTATGTTGAAAAAAAGAGCATCGAACAAAAAAAACGGAATAGTGATTTGGAAAGGAGCAAACCTGGAACCATTTATCATCATGTCACCCGTCACAAGCTCCAATATGTCTTGGAGTACTTTCATTACTTCAATATGTTGACCATCATTCCCTTCCAGCTGCATTTAGCAAAAATTTTATATCACGGCCTAGTACTTAGATTAAAGTTAAAAGGAAATAAATCCATGAAAGCCAAAAGTACTTGGATTAAAGTTAAAAGAAAGAAATCACTTGGCCTAGTTCTTAGATTACCAGTAGCTCAACCAATTCTATGCATTTAGCATGTACAGCTGGCAGCTCACTCATTTGAACATCTTCAATCAGGGTTGATTTTTGAATGCTTTCCTCAATTTCTGCTAGAATACTCGATACGATACTGCATGCTCAGAGATTACCATAAGAAACAACATCATTCACAATGCTGAACAAAACACAGTATGAGCACTTGCTAAGAAAAAACTTAATTATCGGACTGTTGGACAGGTCAGAATATTGAATAAGAAAGTAGGGTATCTGATAAAACTCTCTACCTTTTCTCCAGCTCCCCGGCAATAAGGATTTCTAGAAGAATGTATTTGAGAGAGTGGTAACACTCTCTCACTGCACAGTACATGAGACTGTCTTTCTTTAATTTTCTGATGAGATCTTCATCCTTGCCCGAAAAATCTTTAGCAATGCTTAATGCTGTTGAGAACTGGCACAATTATGACCGACAAGTTTAGCACATAGCAAACAATTAAAAGTACTATAGAAGAAGGTTAAGTACACATGATACCTCATTGGCTAAAAGAAAGACTGGCCAAAGAACATAGCCAGAAAATATTTTCGATGACAAGGGCATAACCATCAAATCCTTTTCTCTGTCACAATCAGAGAAGTTCACGTAAGACATTTTGTTACATAATCAAAATTGGAAAAGAATGACGCATATAACAAATATGTACCTGTTGCTTATTAGGTCCTCTTCTCTAAAACTATTGATAATTTGGTTCCACATAATAACAAACTTGGCAACGTCACTCTTTCTGCATTTAGACTCCTACAAGATTATTTTCAAACAAACAAAAGTGAATACCCTGAATATTCTTAGCAGTTAACTCAGGTATCTATCTCAAAACATTATACCTGTTTCAGACGACTGAAAAATCCTTTATTTCTTCGTTGCCTACCATTACGTACTAATTGTGGTATTAAACGGGCACTGAAAGCACAAGGAAGTGACTGGAATCTACTCCGTAGCATTCCCAGTGTTCGTATCTGTAGAGCAAAGGGCATTAAGTAAGACCAAATAGCATCTCTCGGGAAAGATCAGTAGTCATATAAGAAGAGCAGACTAACTTCACCAAGATGATGCAGAACTCCATAGATCCCGCCAAAAATGGTACAGAAAACAGAATACCAAATCTGCGTGTCCATAAAAAATACCTACATGGAAGAGTTTGATAGAAATTAACCATATAAATTTCCATGGTTTACAAACATGCCATATTCAGCCTCTTAAGCAACCCTATGCATATAGGTGATGGCTGTTAGATTTTTGTATTACTTTGAACCTAAATGTCTGCTCATTTTTCAACGTTGAACACTCGAATCTCCAACATTGTATGATACTTGGACACTTCATTTTAAGCAAGACTACTCTCCAACACATAATTAATAAGGGGACAGTGCCATATTAACACAAGAATACAAGACAGTATTATATGATACCTAAGGAACCTACCAGCACAATGGGAGCCCAAACAGCCACAACTGCACCAGAATTACTTTTGACTGAAACAATACACATATTCATGCAATCAGATTCTGAATAACCAAGCTAAACAAATTCCTGAGTAAAGCCAAATTGTCAATATAGAGCACCTTGGGGTGAACGCTCATTTCGGTGCATACCAAATCTCATGATTTCCCTTGTTGGTTCGATAAGTGGTTTTATCTGCAGTCAATTGAACTATATCAACTCCCCATGCGCAAGACTGTTAAAATAAATTTATGTTGGCCATCAAGGGAAATTGTGCATGATCTTTGAGGAGACTGATAAACCAGTCTTTATGTTTATGCTATTTGTACTTTCACTCACCTCAAAATAATAGCTGAATGAAAGCTTACTCAGCAGTAGTAGCCCCCAGAACAGCATATACCTACCAAGCACAGTGTGAATTATTCCAGAAATAAAAAGTTAACAAAGCAAGTAAAAAACTCTTTGTTTGGATACATATTGATGAGAGACGGGAAGGGAAGAGATGGGGGGATGGAAAGGAAAGGGGGGAAGGGACCAATGTCATTTTCCTTCCAAATCTTTTTGAAACTAAGACTCTAAGAGGCCCTCTCGTTCCATCCAAACAAAGGGTGAGATAAATGAACAGGCATTTAAAGCCAGGAGAATGAATACTTGAATGCAGAAACTTGGTCTTCTTGCATTCCACGTCCAACATATAGCCTTGGCTACACCATATATTTAAAATAAGTCAGAAGACAGAAAAGAAGCAGCAATAGCCATCCTGGCACCATGGTAAAGAAACCTTGAGGCTTTGTTTGGATTAAAAGACTTGGAGGGAAAAGTGACGGAAGGGATACAAATTCCCTTGTTAGGATAGCAATATAGGCCAGAGGGAAATGGAGGGGGAAGGAAACAGAGGGATACATTTTCCCTCCTCCAAGCAAATTAAAATCCCTCAAACATAGAAAAGATTTGGAGGAAACAGTCACTTACTCCATGTATGATGTACCTCCCCCTATCCTTTCCCTTCTTTCCTTTCCCCCCGTCTCCTTTCCCTCCTAAAAATGTATCAAAACAAGCTCAAAGAGAGCAATGACAGCATAGTGTGTCCTACCTGTGTCCACCATGACATTGTAGTGCATATCCTGTTATTTGAGGTCTCAATATATCTGCCTATAGCAGGAACAAAGAAAAGAACCATGTCTACAGCATTGGTCATAAGGTAGATGACAACAGCCAACATGTAGGATGAATAACACCAGTCTCCGAGCAAGCTTCCTGGACGGATGGAGTAGCAGGTATATTTCCTTCTTGTGCTCACATACAGCACAGGAAGGATGATAGTCCATACAACTGCAATAATTAGCCTCAGAACATATTTTACAATTCGATGGGCTTCCATTGTGTTCCTGGCTTTCCAAGTAAACACAATATCCAGAAGAGCTGCAGCATAGCAATATCAGAATTTCAGATTTCTATAGATGTATATATTCATTACAGCTAGTCAGAAATAAACACTAGATACACAGTAGACTAAATCAGAGTCCTTGGAACTCAAATGACGCTATACCTTGTATAAATTTGAGTGCTGCAGATGTGATAAACACACTCGTTATATCCTCAAGAATAGTTGTCTCGAACAATTGAAGAGGTGAGCTTGGATCATGGCATGCGATAATAATCAATGCCTGAAAAGAACTCAAGTGTTTGATGACTAAGAATTAGATGACAAAAACTTGCTTCTCAATTGATTTGCGCTTACCAACCTGAAGGGCTAAAATTAAAAAGGCCCACATTCTATCAAAACTTCTGAAAATCTGTATAAATGAACGTATTTCAACAAAATTTGTTTTCCCAAGCCATTTTCTTTTGATGCCTTCATCTGTGGATACCTAAAAACAGCACACAGACAGGAATAGATCAACTGTGGATTCATGGTGTAAAAATGGTAAAGAACATAAAAAAATCCACAACATCGAAATGTAGGCTGAGAAAAGTCATTCAGGAATCAGGACAGCAAGAGCATTTAATTCCATAGCAACTTCTCAATGCAGCAAGAGCAAAGTCTAACTTCACTCTCTTACAGTTTGACAAAATTCTAGACAGAGTTTAGTAGGGTATAGAATTGAAGTATGAGGAGCAATATATCTCAGGAAAGTAAAAAAGCTACTGCATACCCCTTGCTCTTCGTCTTTCTTCACTATTCTGTATTGGCTAAATTTCCTTATACAGCTAAAGGTGTTCTCCTCATTTTCATTACCATGAGATGTCCTCCCACTTTTATCATCATCGGATTTGACGAAAAAGAAATCGTGGTCAGGATTCATTGGCCAACCTATCTGGAAACAATCAATAGACCTGCAGGTACATAATGACCAAAGCTGTATGAGTTATATTGCTTTATACATGCTGAAACTTGGGTAAGAGGGACCTAAAGTAGGATGGGTAAAGATTTAAAGTTTGGGAGTTTGTTTTTGAAGATTAAAGTAGAAAACTCTCCCCAAACCTTAAAACTTCACCGCGATCTATAGTAGGACCGTCTTACCCAAGACTTGTGCATACCAAATTGATTGCATACCAGAAGTACTCATTCAGATCGTCATAGTTTCTCCATGTAGAATGATCAGCTGTGCCATTTTTGCTTTTCTCAGCTTCCTTGCAGTACAAAACAAGAGTTAGATTTAAATCTCCAACAATGTAAGCAAAGAATGCAAGTCAATTCACCTGAGATATCACATCGTAAATTGGTCTGATAACATTATTAAGAAAAGCTTCATTTCCTCCTCCATATGCTGGCATGACTTTTTCCCAGGTCATCAAGCTAACAGCACCAGTTAGCATACTATGCATTTCATATGCCATCTGCATGAGATATAATAGTTTCAACAAGCAGTTCATTGTTCAATTTAAGTAAACATGCGAATGCTGCAGCCACAATGCGACACTGGTCTTAAAGAAATGTCAGATCAGCATTCTGACATAACTTGAGCTTTTTAATGAGTAATATGATGATGTTTGAAATACATTTCACGGAAGTGGGATGTAAGACAGCACAAAATAAGTAAATCATTCACGTTTGGAAAAGGTATTCAATTGATCTTACATTGTGATATATGTAACACAGACACTCCGGCAGCAGTCGCACATTTGCAGCCTCACCCCATATGAGAAGATAAAGCGCGATATATAACAACTTGTACTGTTGGGCTTCCTGTTTCACATATGGTAAGCTACATAGACAAACAAACCCTTCAGTACGTCTGACTGAAATTGCAAATAAAAATATGCATGGAGGACATATGCAGCAGGAAGAATACAAGATTACTATTAGTGCCTTTCAAAGCAATCGTGATTTCATATGCATTGCATTGTCGATCCAACTGGAACAGCTAGTTCATATAATCATATGTAAAGCGTTATTTCCAACTAATGGTACAGAATTAATGATTAGTGAGAAAAAAGTATGACCAGGAAGGCAGGAATCAGAGCTTATACAAGGATGAAGGATCACAATTGTTCAGGAAAAAAATCGTTGCATGATATCAGAACATCACGGCCTGAATATAAAGAAGTTCACTGCCTATTGGTAGTTACTCACCGGATGTTGCTTTTTCTGCCAAGGAATTTGCACCATTTCGTATAATTTTTGAAGAACTTTCTCATCAGTCCATCTAATGATCCATCTGACAACTTCATTTGAACAGACACTATTATTATGAGGCAATGAATGCATGAAAGGTCTCAAAAGTAATGAAATAAGTACCTGTAACACTGATGTCAGCTTGTGGCTCTGTCTGATGTGGGTGTTGGCAAGAAGCATAATCAAATGTTCCCTCTGATTAACAACATTTCCTGTCTAGATATGATAACATTTGGTCTTAAGCGTGTCACAATTACTGAGAAACTACAAAGTGCTTAAGGCTTGCTAAAAAGCAAATTACCTGAAATCCAAAGCAAAAACCTAGCCAGTCAAATAAGTCAAAGGGGGCCTTGGAATTCTTGAGCTTCTTGAATTCTTCCAAGAAAGGTAAGCCGCGAATGTTCCGTGTGGCTGCAACTGCTACCTTAATCTGCATCAAGTACGTACGCTTTAGGCATACACATTATGGAAACTCAAACAGTAAAACATAGAAACTATCATCAAGGTTTAGTACAAACTACGGTAAGAGTGTTGAACAACAAACCTCCGGAAGTTGCATGATAGGTTGATGGAAGCCATCACTACCCAACGGCAAGATATTGTACGTCTGATGATCAATTGCCCCTCTATCACCAGGGAGCTGTACATTGATAATCAAATGTGGTTAGAAATAATTCCAAAAATACAGATGACGTACTAATTAAGCATCAAAGACCGACATTAACCTGATGACCAGTTGCACTTGTAACAGCCTTGAGTACTTCATATAGAACAGAAGCAATTGCACGTGCATTCATCAGTTTCTCTCTGAAAAATAGTAGACGGAAAGCCTATAGATCCATTAAAGCAAATCAAACTAATAGCAATCGCCTGAGATAGCGTCTTCCAACAATTTGTTATCACTGACCTGTTGGCAAACTCATTACTTCCACTGTGTCTGATAATGTAATCTTTATATCCATTATATACACGCCTGAGTTCTCGTATATCGCTCTTTTCCTTTCTCTTCGAAATACTCCAATCCATATCCTATATATTAAGTCAAACATCAGTTAAAGGAAGACTCCCAAGAGCATTCAGACGTCATAAAACAGTCACAGATGAGTTCTATTACTACTGCACTGCGCATAAAACTCGAGTAAACGTATGTTAATCAACAAGAGCTCATTTTGGAACAAATTGAACCACAAACATGATCATAGATTCATAGGGCATAATAGCAGGACAATAGAATTGGGACGGAGGGAGTAGTAATTACAAGCTCGAGTCTCTGAAGAAGGGCGGTTTTAAATTGTCGCACACCACGGCCTTTAGAATTCTTGTCCATGTTATGCGCCCTTTCGAAAGCATGGAAACGGCCTGCACATTAGAAAATGAAATCAATTCCGCATTTTTAAACATTAACTTAGTTAATTTCACATGAATTATCCGCAGATAATCACCATTATTTTATTGGGTGCATTCATTAGCTTCATATCCCATGCTAAGCAAGTGTAACTAGATATTGGGTTGGTGGAAAAGCAAAGGGTATTCTTGCCCCTCTCCACTTTGAATTTTCTTTTTAGTATATTCATTTTCAATTTTTATTACCTTTATATTTTCTCAACAATTATTCTTCTCTAAGACCGACCATCCTAGAGATAAGTTGCATAAAACGAATCTATTAATAAAAGGGTGGTGCTCTTTCATGTACATGATTTACTCTATCATGTACATGTTTTACGCTATTACCCCTCTCATTTGTTTCACCCACTCACTAAACCGTCATTAACTCTTCTTTCCCTCTCTAAGAAAAAATAAAGCTGCTTGCTATCGAATAAACGACGAAAGCTATATGCGTGATAAGGGTAAATGACCAATCACCATTAGCCTTTGTATCCACAACAATATGCAATTGACGTCCCTTCTTCTATTGATCAATGCCACACTGATCATCCTCATTTCAATCTGAACATTCCAACCCATCCTATTGAAATACTCCGTAGTTGATTGCAAAATTTCATAAAATCAAGTTTACTGCAAAAATTTTCGAAGCTAATTAATTAAATTAAATTATGTCGACGAGATTTTTGATGACATTGAAGATTAATTATGATGGCGAGATTTCTAACGATTTTAATTAATTTTTGGTGGAAATTTAATTCATTAGTTGCCCCTTCCCACAAACCCTAATTGAAAAAATCGAAACCAAATTGAATAAAATAACAATTAAAGTACCTTAAACCAAACAAAACTGATGTAATTCATCAATTAAATGAACTTATTTCTTGTTTATATGAAAATCGAGATTCCATTTGAAAATTTCTGATGGAAA